>CM076582.1:1479105533-1479374688 GCA_034641835.2 Pinus albicaulis
GAAAGTGCTCCATCCTTCTATTCATGATGTGCTTAGGGTTCCATTGTCATGACTGTGTTATCTCATGTCTTCCCTTTCTCTTCTTCAATAACTGAAATGGCCTCATCATCAACAAGAGACCTTGGATCTTGGTCATCTAGTGAAGGAGGGATCTTTATGCTTCCCTTTTGAGAAGAGACACCTCCATCCAAATGATATATTTCCATTGGCAAGGCATCAAACAAACTTACACCTTCTTCTATGTTCTTCAGAAATGGAGTTGGATTCATAGGCCCTCCTAACTCATACAAGAGATTTGTCTGATATGGTTTGATAGTGTCAACAGAAGATGTTACACATGGAGCATCATCAAACCTCTCTATCAATCATGCAATAAACCTTGCATAAGTAGGTGTATTTTCATTCTTCAAGGAAAAGGACTCAAACAACCACCAAGCATATGCTTTACCTTCAAAATGTAGCGCTGCTACTTTGATGGCTTCAATATCTGAAACTTGGTGTTGTTGCACAAAGTTGTCTAGCTCCTCCACCCAAACCCTAGCTGGACATTTAGGTGAACCATCAAAGGTAGATAGATAGAATCTACCCATACCATGCTACTCCTTCTTTGTGCCTTTTCTTTCCCTGATCTTGCAGAACCCTTGGAAGTTCAAGTTGTCTCTGAACTCCTTGGATTGATCTTCATACTCCTGCAAATACTCTCTAAGAGTCTCCTTCACGGGTATACCTCATTTCTACATCTTCATGAAGAAATCATAGAAAGAACGCTGAAGCTTTAGTGATATGGCTGAGTGCACATATACATAAGATTAGGATTCAAAATTTTCCTCATGTATAGATCTTTCAGATCTGATTGGAAGATCTTCTGCTCTTGAAATTTCCTAGGAATTTCATTGCTCTTTCTCTCTTCTTCTTCTTCTTTCTTCTTAGATCTGAAAACTGATGAGAGAAATATCATCCTCACCATAATTTTGACCTTTCCCCTTTCATTTCAGTGCTTTGGCTTGAAGCCCACAAGATGAGACAAAGATCTTGCTCTGATACCACTGTAATATTCCAAAATTGGAACAGCTAAGCAAGCCTGCTGAAATAACGCATTTCTAAGAATACTATGCATATAAATGAGTTTTCAGCTCCTGGATCCCTTATATCATCTCATCTAAGATCTAAAACCAAAAGGAGAGCAAAAACGAATCAGACTAGGTGGGTTAAACAAATCTCCCACAAACTAGTCTAGCTGAAAATCACACAAAGAGAGGGGCTGCGGCTCTATGCAAAGGACTGCTTCAGAAATAAGGTAGATCCACTGAAGAACATTAGGAGGCTGATATGGAGGTACATAAATCATATTTAAAACAGCAAATCAGATGTACATTACATCCCATACATTGTACAAGAGAAAGAATGAGACAATACAGGAAAAACCCTCAGAAATGAGGTGCTACAACCATGAGAAAAGAATGTATAACCATGAAAATGTTATTTTTAGTGGCTGAAGTAGAAATATATTAATATTCAGATATAGAGCAGATATGTACATAAAAATTTAGATCTAATACAGATCTGTGTATAAGAAATGCTTATCTATACATTCCCCTTGGGGTTTTGTGCAAAACATGAAGCATAGAGAGTAGATCTCAGATCTAAGGTTGCAGATTTGCAGAATGATTAAAAAATTTCTGAATAATACAATGGTACAGCAGATCAGATATGAAAAATACATGGATTCGATGGCCAATTCATGGATCACCACAGTGAGAGGAAGATTCCTAACACTGAAGATCTCTCCTCCAAAATGCAAAAAAAACACCCTGCAACTTCTCCTTTGCAAATAATGCAGTCCAGGGAGATAAATTGTGTTGTAGCCTCTAAGAATGATTTGGCCTGATGCCAAGATGTATATATAAAGCACAATCAGATAATTAACTCTTCCAGGAGGTTAAAAGACACACTCACTGAGAAGAGCCACTATTATAGGCTAGATCTGAGCAGATCTAGTGTCTTCCACTGTTGAAACTCACAAGGACAACCCAACCCTCAACAAGATCGGTGCTATAGGTGTAAGGTGAAGCTTGGCCTGAAAGCCTAATGTGGAAAAGATAGCACAAGTTTCCTCCAAGAGTTGCTCAAGGAAGGAGGTGGGATTCCTGAATAGGAAGACCCAACAAGGGATGTCTGAGCAGACAATACCTTCAGAAAATAATATATTCAACAACGCTCTCTTGTTACTCTCCTCCTCCTTTTATAAGATAGAAGTCTTGCAAAACCCTAAACCACTTCATTAGTTTAGCTCCTTTCACATTTAGAGTCTTCTTCTAGAACTGCGATGTCCCTCAAGGAGGTTCAATGCATCTAGACTGTGTTGTTGACTTTGTCAAAGTTGACCCAGTCTTGTGATTTAAACCCATTCACACCTGCAGGAGTTTATTTACATAGCCCAGATATGTCTCTGTTCACATAGGCATGGATTTATTCTTGGTTTTCAGGAGTTTTACATGTTCTCCTTTACAATCTATTCATCAATCATGAAATGCAAAATAAACAAGGAAAAATTAATATTCCTATTAGCTACAGCTAATTTAGGAATATTACAGTTGTCCAAACCATTCACAACGCCAGAATTAGAACAAAGATATCTACTCGGTCACTCAGGTTTGGTACAGTTTCAAGAACTTTCAATTTTGATAAAAAAATCATGAACTCCTGATTACACCTCCCCATTGGGAAACTTTTGGACTCCAAAAGCTCTCTCGATTACTCATTATGAAGATGAGGAGACTTTGTCCTCATTCTTCTAGTATTTATCCATTGAAATTTTCCTAATTTCATCAATTGGAGCTTTTCATGAAAAGAAAAAAATTTCCTTGATTCTGACGACCATTTATTGTTGTCTTTGACACCGTCATGCTGCACATTTTTTGAATTTACAGAACAACAATCTAATTTTGTAGAAAACATCTTGTTTCTACATTGGTCAATAATCAAAGGAAACTTGGAATCTTTCTCACTTTGCACTCTGTCATTATGGAGATTTTTAGCTATTTTTTCGTTGAACTTGTGTCAAATCTTGACCAAGTTTCTTCGCGATTGTAATGTGCCTTTTGGAAACTAGCAATGAACATTTTTGAAACCTCTGCCTTCTTTTCCAAGCTTATTTTTCCTCTCTTTGACCTTTGCAACCTCTTGCACTGACACCTTGTTTTCAACACTGTTCAACACCAATGTTGACTGCAGCAAATGCTTGTCATTTTCTTTCAAAGACAACCTGTTATCAATTTGAAAAAACTCATTGCATATATCATCATTTGTTTGAAAAGTATGATGAAAAACATCTCTTTGTTTTATCATCATCAATGTCAAGTTTTGGCTTGCATTGACTAGCCTCTTCATTTGCCCTACATTAGCTAAAGAAGCATTCATTTTCTTATGATGAGCTCTCACTATATACTTCATTCCATCTTTAAGAAATTTATATCTGTTCTCATGACAGTAGAATACCACTTTCCTATCATACAAATACAGAATTCCCAAAATAATCCCGGAAATGTCAAGTGGAATTATATCTAACTCGACTTCATCAACAAAGTTTGCAGTAATAGAAAATCTAAAAATGCATTTCCTTGTAACCTATAAATTAGCATTCTTAACTATCCATCCCAAAGCATATGGTTTATGATGTACCATAGTTTCAAGGTTAAGCTTTTTGACTAAATATTTTGAAATAAAGTTTTCTTGTGATCCCGTATCAAATAATGCATCAATATTTGTATGATTATAAATAATTCTAACATGGAACAATTCTCCTCTTATGTCTTCATTTGGAGTGTTGATGTGACTATTTGAGGAACTAGTACATTCAACATGTTTCCCTTTCATACGCATAGCAATATTTTTTGTTTCATCTCTTAAACCGGACCCTAAGTCTTGTTTAGCTATAACAACAATTTTGCCTTTCTCTTTGGCTTTTAAGCTATCTGGTTTCAATTCTGGATGAAGTTTCCAACAATGGTCTTCATCATGGCTAGTTTTTTAATAGTTTTTGCAAAATAATTTTCCCTTCTCTTTCCTGATATTTGCTTTCTTCTTTTTCTTCCATTTTCCTTTAAACTCATTTTCCTCTTTCTCCTTTATGTTTTGTTTTCCCCTTATCGCCAAGTGTGTGGCTTGTACACAAACTTCATCTAGACTGGTGGGGTTAAACATGGGAATAGTATGTCTTAGGTAGCTATGTAAGCCTCCTATGTACTTGAGAAAAGTATCTTGGCTCTACAAATCTACCCCGAATAAGAGAGTTCTTCTCCTAAATTCTTGGGTGTAAACTTGTACATTCTATCCTTTCAATTGTTTAAAATTTTGCCGGTCCATTATGGCTTTCTTCATGTGAGCTAATGGATAAAACTGTTGTTTTATTGTAGAAATAAAATCATTCCATGATAGAATAATATTACCATGCTTCTTGATCTCTTCCTTTGTTTTGGCTTCCCACCAAACAAGTGTTGCACCTTCCATTCTGAATGAAGCTAATTGGATTTTGGTATCATCATCATGAAGATTCTGAATTCTCAAATAGACCTCCAATTGCCTATTCCAATTATCAAGCTTTTCTGCATTGACTTCACCATTAAACAATGGCAATTCAAACTTAACATCAAGTTTTAGAAAAGGAATTTTACTAGTGTTCTTTGACTTATGTGGCTGATGTACTGAATATGAAGTTGAGGATGATGATGATGAGGGTGAGGAAATAGGATGGTGACTTTCCACTACCTCCATTTCCTCCATTGCCCTTATTTGACTTATCTTTATCATTGTGACCTCCTGATGATCCCCTTCCTTCCTTGTGAAGTTTGGATCCTTCTCCTTCTAGTTTCTCATTCCTTTCTTCATAAAGGATTCTCACCATCTCATTCATGTCAAGGAATGCTTTCTTGAACACCCTTTCTTCCTCTTTGGGATCCACTTCTTCATGGATTTCTTCTTCCTCTGAAGGCATGCTTAATACTGCTTTTGCTTCTTTAGGAGGTGGACTAGGTGGTGGAGAATGTGGAAATATTTCCCTCCTTTGTTGTGGCTCACTTTGAGACCCTCTTGCTTCCACCAATTTGACTTCTCCTCTATTGAGATTGAGCCTAGTAAGCATGTGAAACTTGCAAACATTTAAAAAAATATTTGCACACAACAACACTAGAGAATAAAATCTAGCTCTGATACCAACTTGATCTGAAAGGATTGTATTAGTTTTTTGTGCTAAGTGTCTTTTGAGTTAATAAACATGTACATATTTGTCTCCATTTGTTTTCATAGGGATTGAGGAATTTAACCATGAAACATAGATTAATTTGTGAATTATGAACATGAAAGTATGCCTAAATAACATTGAATAATAGTGTATAATAGAGAAATAAAATCACACATAATATTTACATAGCAGGCATGATGAAGTAGTTCAACCCTCCTAGGCTACATCTGCTGGCCTAGCTCCCAATGACATGCCCATCTTTCATTATGCTCAAAATTTTGCAAATACATGTGTTTACAAGCCTCCAATAGTTGGTTTCTCTACACAATGGCTCCAGAATGCTCAAATTAGTCTAGGTAGACTCTTGTTTCACCCAAATTGGTCGAAAATTGACCCTCCTAGCCTTTTTACCAATATCTCCTACAAAACCTCCACTAAAACTGGAGAACTACAGTTAACTGTAGTTAAAAATAGCAAAACCACCGAAATTTTGGTAACTTTCTTATTCTCCACCACCGAGTGGAACTCATACAAAAGCTATGGTTGTAGTCAAGTTACCATCGGAGTTGTCTCCTAACGGTGCGGAGATTCTGGTTACCATTACATGTGATAAGATATGTGTCACGGTTAATGTTTGCCGTCGAAGTTAACATATGATGTCAGGGTTTTATATGGTTTGATATGTGAACACAATACATGGACTGTCGTCGGTTCACCCCACCCCCCCCCCCCCCCCCTCTCGCCAAAGATGCATTTGTTTTAAAACATGTATAGTGTTGGCACCCTATAGGGGTAAGCAACTTTATGTAGCGGATTTAGTGGAGAGTTTTTGTGCACGCCGGGGGTAGCGGGGTCGAACCCCCCGGACCTAACAAAATTTTGGTAAACCATACAAGGGACACATGGTAGCCTCAGGGCTGGCCATGACCTGAATTATGAAAAAGAAATTATTAACATATATGTGAACTTGCTTATGTTGTTTTATGCAATAGATCAAAAAGATTGCAAATAACATAAACGACATAAGCCATTAAAAACACATTTAAACATATCAACAAGGCAAAATTTAATAAGGAGTTCACCAGAATTCCTAGCTACGTCACTTGGTCCTTTAGCTTCCAATGCTGACCTTTCTATTATGTCTTCAAAATGCTTTACAAACATGAGCTCGAAAACTGAGACTCAAATAAGAAAATAGACTTCACCATTATGACTGGCTTGAAATTTCGGTCAAAATGAGTACCAATTTGCCTATGTTTGGCCACAGTGAATTCCAGACCCCCTGGAAAGTCAAAAACCACTCTGCAATCTAGAAAAACCACCTTCCTGGAAGAAAACCACCTTTCTCTGTGCAAAATTTGCCTTATGCCTGCTCAAAACAGCCTTGATAGGCGCGCTAGTGGTTTTGGGCACGTTCGGCTCTCTCCAAGTTAAAATATAGTTTCGGATGGATGGACTTACAAGTCCCATCCCATAGCCCAACTGGTCTTCACTCTATTGTGAAGGCATTATTTATAAATCTTTTGGAGGTTCGATGGTTCAAACCTCCGCCCAACCTCTCCGTCGAACCTCCGCACGGTGCATACCATACATAGCCATATTAAAAACCTTTGATAAGGTTGTTCCATATTATATGTGGCGACATTTAATTTTATGAAAACATTTGGTCCAAATATGCATTACATTCATATGTGGCAATATATATAATGTGTATTGAACCTTATGATAAGGTTCATATCACACACTCCGACGGTTATGCTATGCTATAAATTTGATAAGGTTAAAGGCTCTGGCATAGAACCGTATACACAATAAATAGAATATCATTCGCCAGCATAAACAAGAAACATAGTAGCATAGGTGGTGATAGAATCTGGCGAAAACTTAGCACTTCTGGGAGGTCAGGGGTTCCATCTTCCCTGACACCAAAAATTCTGGAAATAAGTTGTCATTGGGAAAATTCCGAACTGCCACATGTGATCTCCAGATTGGCCCGTATCAATGAATCAAATCACGACACATCACTGAGCTCAATGACATCAACCTGGACAAATGGAGCATTCCCAAGACGACACGTGTCCTGCTGACATCACCTTGTTGACTATTTGACTTTGACCGTTGACTGTTTGACTTGGACTTTTTCCATTTTGCAATAGTTTTCCCTGAAACTTTAACTTGCCACAACTTCCACATACAAAGTCGGTTTCACGCGTCATTTTCACATTGTAAATTTGTCAACGAGCACTTCAACTTGATTCCCTTTTAAACTACATTTGAAGACTTTGATCTGGAGGCAAAACTAAATCCATTTTGGATCACTCCTCCCCACTGGAAATATTTTGGACCACCAAGAGTTGGTTTTAGCTGTCGAGTAAGTGAGGATATGTTTCCTTCAATTTTCAAATTTCTATCCATCATGCTTTACTTGGATTTGTACCTTTAATTCCAATTCGAAGATACTCAACATCCCCTCATCGCGAAGTCCTTATCCTCCTATCGAGAATTGTGTCCTCTTGCAACTCGTTGAGATACTCTGGTGAAAAATCTTTGATGGAAGGTACCTGAATTTGCTCTTCTAGATCTTCAGTCAATGAAGGTTCATACAATCGCAAATTTTCCACATTTACAACGGAATAGATTTGCATATAAGCTGGTAGATCAAGGCGGAAAGTATTCTCACCAATTTTTTCAATAATTTTGAAAGGACCATATCTAATTGGTATCAACTTTTTACCTTCCCCTTTAAGTCTTTATTTGCTAATGTACAACCAGAATTGATCACCAACTTGAAAACTATGCTCAACTCAATGCTTGTCGTGCCTCGCCTTATACTTTGCTTGGCTCTTTTCCAGCTATTCCTGTACTTTCTGGTGAATTTCCTGAATTTGTTCAATGAACTTGATTGCTTTGTACACATCGTTGTATCCATCAGCTACTATGTCTTTACCAAAGAAAAAATCCAAGGGAGAATTTGGTTCAAAACCAAAAAAAGTCTCAGATGAAGATCTCTCAGTAGAATAATGTTTCACATGGTTGTAAGCATGTTGTACATAACACAAATGCTCATCCCAAAGCTTAGGATGTTTGCTGCAATAACCTCGAAGCAACTGTACCACTGTCCTGTTGACCACTTCTGTCTAGCCGTCTATTTGTAGATGAAATGCCGTGCTATTATTTAACCTGGTGTCCATGAGTTCCCATAAACTTGACCAAAATTTCTCGACAAATCGAGAATCTCGATCTAATACAATAGAAGTGGGTAACCCAAAGGGAACCCATACATTTTGGAAGAACAAATTTGTTGTTTATTCAGTTGTGACTTGTTTAGTACATAGAGTTAAAATACACATCTTACTGAACCTATCCACAACTACATACAAATAATCATTCCCTGTTCTAGACATTGGAAATCCCCCAACAAAATCCATGGATAAACTTTCCCAAGGACGAGAAGGATTTGGAAGTGGATTGGACAAGCCTAATTTTCTATCACTTGGCTTGCTTGCAGCACACATAGTACATCCTCTAATATATCTTGAAATGGTTTCATTCATTCGTGGCCAATAGTAGAATCTTTGTGATTGTGCAATTGTTTTACTTACACTAAAGTGACCTGAAATTAGAGAAGTATGTGCTTCTCGAATAAAATTAACTCTTTCAGTTTGTGGAATGCATAACTTTCCTAAATGATATAAGAGTTTTTCCTTTAGGAAAAAATCCAATTCTTCTACCTACTTGCCATGACTTAAAGTTGCATATACATCTTTAAAATCTATGTCTTGAGCATATTGTTCAATATAGCTTTCGTGCATTACTGAATTATGCTTAATAATTGTGGATGCATTTATGATTGGTCTTGATAACATGTCTGCAACCTTATTATGTATGCCTTTCTTATATCTAATTACGAGATGAAATTTTTGTGAGAAACCCGTGCAACGAAAGTGTCTTGATTGTTGCAATTTAGTTTGTGAATGTAAATTGTAGTGGTTGATGATCTGTATGTATGATTGTTTCTTTTACCATTATGTAATGTTTCCACTTTTTAACACTCTGTAGTAATGCATATAATTATTTATCGTATATAGGATAGTTAATTACTGCTGATGTGAATGTCTCAGAATGAAAGCATACAGGCTTTCTATGTTGCATCAACACTGCCCCCATGGCATATTCACTTACATCTTTCTCGATCTCGAATGGATGTTGAAGATCTGGCAGTGCTAGTACTGGCGTTGTACTGATCCTTTCTTTCAATGTGTCGAAGGCTTTCTGTTGTTTGCCTCCCCATTGAAATACCTGTTTCACACTTGTCAAAGCATGTAGAGGAGCTACAATCATAGAAAAGTTACAAATAAACTTTCTCCAGTATTGTGCTACCCCTAAGAAACTTCTAACTTCTGTAGCAGTATTAAGCTTAGGAAAATTTACAATGAGTCTTGATTTAGACTCGAAACGTAGACCAAAAAATGATGACTGTGGATAATCTGAGTTTGACATCTGAAAAACTTCACCACAGAAACCTCCAATCAAACTTAGAGGGATCTATCTTCAATTCACCACCCCCTACAATATAACCCAAATAATTTAAAGATGTCCTACCAAATTCACATTTTGACAGTTTTACATAGATATTTTCTCTCTTTAAAACATCTTAAACCTTCTTTACATGCTTTATATGTTCATCCCATGTCTTACTGAAAACAAGAATATCATCTAAGTAGACTACTACAAAATCATCTATAAATGGTCTAAAAACATCATTCATGACACGCATGAATGTCGCTAGAGCATTGGCCAAGCCGAAAGGCATAGCCATCCATTCATAGAGTCCTTGCTTTGTTTTGAAAGTAGTCTTCCATACAGCTTGTTCTGAAACTCTGATCTGATGGCAACCTCTTCGTAAGTCTAACTTAGTGAAGTAAACTGCATCTTTCAACTGATCTAACAAATCGGCGATACAAGGAAGAGGATAACGATTCTTTATTGTTATTTTATTTAATGCTCGGAAATCAATGCACATTCTCCACGAACCATCTTTCTTTCGCACCAACACAATAGGAAATTCACATGGTGAAGTGCTTGGTCGAATAAACCCTTGATCGAGCAATTCTTGTACCTGCTTCTTTATCTCTGCATTCTCTAAAGCTGATAACCTGTACATTCCAATGCTAGGAAGAGGAGCATCTAGTTACAAATAAATCTCATGTTCTATTTGTCTCTTGGGAGGAAGCCCCTTAGGCTCTTGAAACAAAATATCATAACCAGAAACATCTTTAACTAAATCTTCTTTCTGTTTAGGATTACAACCTTGAAAATCATCAGATTTATCAAGATCCTTTGCTTTTACAATCATAAGTAAAAATTGTTTGCTTGAATTTATAATTCTTTTCATATGTCCTGAATTTATGAGAGTGTAGTTATCTTTGAGTTTGTGAGCTCTTAATATATATTGGATTCCATCTTTAGTGAGTTGATACTTATTCGCCCTTCGATAGAAGACAACATCTCTATCATACAAGTATGGACTCCCTAGTACAATTCCACATATATCCAATGGGGCTATATCTAATTCAACCTCATCTACAAACTCTGATCCAATTGCAAAACGAAGTTTGCATTGTTTCGTAACCTGTATTTTAGTTTTATCACAGACCCAACCCAATGGGAAAGCATTTTTATGAGGTTTAGTTTCAATACCCAATTTCTTTACAATCGATTCAGAAATCAAATTAACTTGAGAGCCACTATCGAACAAAGTATCAATTTTAGTATGCTTGGAAATGACAGTAATATGAAAAAGCTCATTTATTTTCCTCTCATTAGTTTCATTATCAACAAAATGCGAAGAAGTACCTGTAGATGCTTGAGAATTTTTACCTTTTATACTTGTAGCTGTAATTATTGTTTCGTCTCCTGAATCTGATCTCAAATCTTTTTGCATAGCAACAACATTCTTTTGCTTTTTACTTCCAAACTTCTTAGGCTTCAATTCTAGATAAAGTATACAACAGTGTGCCTCATCACGTCCTTCTTTCTTACAATGAGTGCATGTAGGATTTTCTTTCTTTACTGTGTTCACTTTCCTTTCCTTCCATTTTTGTTTCTTCTTTTCCTTATTCTTGAATTTTCAATAGATTTAGATGACTTTACAACATCATGAGATACATTTTTACCCCTAGCTTCTAGATGAGTTGCTTGAACTAATACATCATCTAAGCTAGTTGGATTAAACATCAATATGGTGTGCCTCAAATAACTATGTAGGCTACCAATGTATTTCAATAATGTTTCTGGTGAGTCCAATGATATGCCTAGTGTCAAAGCTCTTTTACAAAATTCTTGAGTATAAATTTGCACACTTTGACCCTTTAACTGATGCAATGTTTGCCAACTCATCATAGCTTGTTGCATATAAACCAAAGGATAAATTTATTTTTAATAGCAGAAACAAATTTATTCCATGTCAATATGATTTTACCATGTTTCTGAAGATATTCTTGTGTCTTACCTCCCACCATAGAAGTGCAGTTCCTCCAAGATGAAGGCTAACAAGTTGGATCTTCTTTCTTTATAAAACAACTTTTTGTACCTTGCTATAAACTTCAATTTGTCTTATCCAATTATCAAGTTTTTCAGCGTTAAGTTCACCATCATAAATCGACAAATCAAATTTTACATCTAATTTGATCAAAGAGGATTTCTTACTCTTCTTATTTTTAGAAGAACTAGATTTATGATAAGAAGACGATGATGATGATGGTGGTGATGATGGAGGAGTTGGTGGAAATAACGAAAGAGGATTTTCACCTGATTCTTTGTTTGGTTTAGGTGATGAAGTGCCTTCACCTTTATTCTTCTTAAACTCTTTATACATCTCTTCTACCATCGCACGTATTGTCATGTAGCTGTCCAAGAACAGAGCTTCAGTTCCCAACACATTTTCTTCCGTTATCTTCTTTTGTGAAAACACCCTTTCAATCTCTGGATTTGCTTCAACAAGTTATCCTTCACCTTGCTTGGACTTTGACCTAGTAAGCATTCAATCTTCACATGACACTGTCAAACCTTTTTAAAAATTTAACCTTAAGCTCTGATACCACTTGATCTAAATTATGAAAAAGGAATTATTAACATCTATGTGAATTTTCTTATGTTATTTTATGCAATAGATCAAAAAGATTTCAAATAACATAAACAACATAAGCCATTAAAAACACATTTAAACATATCAACACAGCAAAATTTAATAAGGAGTTCTCCAAACTTCCTGGCTACGTCTCCTGGTCCTTTAGCTTCTAGTGCTGACCTTTCTATTATGTCTTCAAAACACTTTACAAACATGAGCTCGAAAACTGAGACTCAAATAAGAGAATAGACCTCAAAATTGTGACCGGCTCGAAATTTCGGTCAAAATGACTACCAATTTGTCTATGTTTGGTCAAAAACCACTTTGCAATGTGGAAAAACCACCTTCCTGGAAGAAAACCGACTTTCTCTGTGCAAAATTTGCCTTATGCCTGCTCAAAATAGCCTCGATAGGCGAGCTGGTGGTTTTGGGCACGTTCGGCTCTCTGCAAGTTAAAATACGGTTTCGGATGGATGGACTTACAAGTCCCATCCCATAGCCCAACTGGTCTCCTCTCCATTGTGAAGGCGTTGGTTATAAAGCTTTTGGAGGGTTGGCGGTTCAAACCTCCGCCTGATCTCTCTGTCGAACCTCCGTACGGTGCATACCATACATAGCCATATTAAAAATCTTTGATAAGGTTGTTCCATATTATATGCACCAGCATTTAATTTTATGATAAAGTTCAGTCCATATATCCATTACATTCATATGTGGCAATATATATTAATGTGTGTTGAACCTTATGATAAGGTTTGTATCACACACTCCAGTGGTTATGCTATGTTATAAATTTGATAAGGTTTAAAGGCTCTGGCATAGAATCATATACACAATAAATAAAATATCATTCACCAACATAGCAGCATAGGTGGTGATGGAATCTGGGGAAAACTTAGCATTCCTGGGAGGTTAGGGGTTCGATCTTCCCTGACACCAAAAATTTTGGAAATAAGTTGTCATTGAGCAAAATCTGAGCTGCCACATGTTAGCTCTGGATTGGCCCGTATCAACCAATCAAATCACGACACATCACTAAGCTCGATGACATCAGCTTGGAAAAATGGCGCATTCCTAGGATGACACGTGTCCTGCTAACATCACCTTGTTGACTGTTTGACTTTGACCACTGACTGTTTGACTTTGAATTTTTCTATTTTGCCCTAGTTTTCCCTGAAACTTTGACTTTCCACAACTTCCTCATATGAAGTCGGTTTCACACGCCGTTCACACCGTTGGAAAGCTGTCGATGAGCACTTCAACTTGATTCCATTTTCAACTACATTTGAAGACTTTGATCTGTAGGCAAAACTGAATCCATTTTGGATCAAGCCACATGTCACCCATCCATTGGCCCCAAAAATAAAACATGCAACCACATTAACGAATCAAAATGCACCACTTGGCGAAATATCATTGGCTTGGAAAATGGAATATTATAAGGAATATTTTCATTCTTTTTTATTGTACCTCTTCATCCTGACTGGGCATCCCAGTCAAACCTATTGCAATTTTAGCTCTTTGGGAAATCGATTAGAACATGATATCACCCTCATACGATATCAGTTTTTCAAACCGTTTGCAGTGCTGTAATCAAAATGACGAGATCTACTCGGTCACTCAGGTTTGGTATAGTTTCGAGAAATTTCAATTTTGAGAAAAATTCATAAACTCCTGATCATTAGCATAAACATGGTATTTACCCATGGTGTTAACGTGAAGTTTACCATGGTAGAAGTGTCTCTGATACTAGGATAACCATGGTATTTTCCCGAGGTATTGATTTGGATATTGTTCAGGATATTTTAGCAAATAATTTTGTGAAGTTTGGCATTATTGATAGGGGTGTGTGAGAGTGAGTGTGTGCTACAATACTTTATCTTGCATAATGTTTACATGTAGCTTTTATTGGCTGATGTAATCATCACATTTTATTTTTTTAGATCAAATTAGAGATAGGTTATTGGGTTTCTCATGTTGAACAAGTTTATGAGCCCAGTCTCAAACATTTTGAAATATGGTTCCATGATGGAGTTGGAGGTGTGGGGACTTCGTGATTGCAGAGAGTAACAAAGAATTATTAGAGGAGGAGAATATCAATCCAATTATGGTTGGATAGTCCTATGGTTTTTGCATAAGGCTTGATGTTTGTTGATGCTTCTAGTAGATGTTTATCTACAGAGTCATGTGAGTAGGTACTTCTAAGCTGATGGGTACTCTCTTATAGGAGTCAAGTCTTCCATCTAGTGGGTGATATCCACCCTATGTACAAATTTTTTTATGATGTTTTATAATGACTTTACATGCTCTTATATATTCATTTCATGATGGTTCAATAAGTTTTGATGATGGTTTACTAAATCTTGTGCTTTGGTAAAAAGAAAAAAATTATATAGTTTCAATCACTACTGATTACCCCCACCTCTCAGCATTAAGATTAAATCTAACAATTGGTATCAGAGTGGGGTTCTCTAGGTGAAGCTTGATCACTTGAGAGTGTATCATTTATGGTGAAGAACAAGAGGAAACCTTCTCATAAGAAGAAGGGCTGCAAACAAATCAATAGTGCCAAAAAATCTGAAGAATCTCTCCTCCTGGTAAAAGGTATGTAGTTTATGATCAATTTTTTTAAGTTGATTCCTCAATATGTGAGGAAGGTGTATTTCCAATGAAGGAATATAAGTATGAAGAGTTTAAGAGATTAGTAATGTTGAAATAGAAGTCATTAAAGGTTGATACAAAAGCTTACATTAGAGAATAGAGATCTAAGAGATTGATCTAGATTCTTGAGGAGAGAGAGCATGCTTTCAAGAATGAAATTTTAGATATGAAAAATGAACTTGAAAAAGAAAGGAAGACTGAAGTGGAAATTGTAATTCAGCTTAAATATCAGATTACCTATTGTAAAAAAATGGAAACTAAAGTACAAGAGAGTAGATCCAACAAGGTTACTAGTGAAAAACCCAAAGCAAAAAATTTCAGTAGTAATGAATCCATCCACCATCAAATTTAAAAGGTAGATAATAGAGAAAGAAGAAGCACATAAAATGTTAAGTGTTTAAACTTCCAAGAATCTAGACACATTATCGCAAATTATAGAAGAAAAATGTCAAGACTTTACTAGCAAAATAAGTAGTCTATTGTGGAGAACTTTCAAGTCGTCCGTCAAGGGAAAGCAGAGCCATCAATGTGTAGGTATAATTTTTTTAATGGGTACTATTAATTTTGTAATGATTTTGGGCTTAAGGGCGTTCACTATAACAAAAATTATTCTAGCATTTTCTTGGGCACATTACATGTTTTATATGCAATAATATTAGCCATATGGCCAAAGACTACATGTTTCCCATGTTTATAAAGGAATCTCATCCGAGGAAAAGGAATTTTGGTTCAAATGCTTCCACCATGCATCAAAGAAATTTGGAGGTGATCTCCAAAATAATTTGGAGAACAGAACAACTTCCAAGTGAAAGAGATCAAACTGCTAAAATTTGGAAGAAAAAGGAGAAAAAAGATATTGGAGGCCAATGGTTGTTGCATGAGGCTTGATGGTTGTTGAGGCTTCTAGTAGATGTTTATCTACAGAGTCGTGTGAGTAGGTACTTCTAAGCTGATGGGTACTCTCTTATAGGAGTAAAGTCTTCAATCTAGTGGGTGATATCCACCCTATGTACAAATTTGTTTATGATGTTTTATAATTAATTTACATGCTCTTATATATTCATTTCATGATGGTTCAATAAGTTTTGATGATTGGTTACTAAATCTTGTGCTTTGGTAAAAAGAAAAAAATTATATAGTTTCAATCACTACTGATTACCCCCACCTCTCACCATTAAGATTAAATCTAACAATTGGTATCAAAGTGGGGTTCTCTAGGTGAAGCTTAATCGCTTGAGAGTGTATCGTGGAGAAAATGTGAAGCTGGGTTGCACTTTTTGCCCTTTTTTGAGAAAAAAATTTCATTTTTTTTCTGTTCTTCAACTTTCTGCAAACTATAACAATTTTTCTGTGTAGAATTTAATTTTGCGATAAAAATAAAAGTTGTGAGAAATTTTGTTAGCTTTCTATTACTTATTTTTGAATTTTTTTTATGTAGATTTGATATGTCAACTTAGCGTTTCTTTGAGTGTGTGTTTCTTAACAATCAAAGGATTCATAAGAAGTCATGTTATGGCGCAATGTTGTATTCATTGAAAATTTGTGTTTTTGAGAAAAAAAAATGTGTTACAACAATCTAGACAGAGTCTACCTTGGTTTCGTCATATTTACAAAGCCAATGGATGCATATCATAATTACCAGAATTTTTTGAACTGGTCCAATATGAAAAACTGTGTATTTTGGATATGTTTCGCGACGCAAGAAATTTCTTAACATATAAGTTATAAACTATAAATCTAAAAGCTACCCATTAGAGACGACAGACCAATGTAATGCCCCATAATTTTTTCAATTTTTTTTGGGAGATACAAAATTTTGATTTCACTGAATCACAATGACCCTCAAAAATTGTTTTCACCCATTTTATTAGAAAAATAATTAAAATTAGTAAACGTTTATGAAATTCCATAAAAGTTATATTTCCTGAAAGTAGATTCAATTCTGAAAATGCTTGTCTTAGTTCCGACAGTTAATTAACAACCTTTCATGGAGTTTAATCAGTCCAAAGTTGTAGAAACGTATTCAGAGCTTGGTTTTTGCGTAACTGGTGACGCATTAGTTCGGCCGAACTTTGATTAAAAGTTTGGCCGAACTATGTTTTGCGCCGACGGCTCATTAAGTCTAACGACTTAATAGTTCGGCCAAACTTTTAATCAAAAGTTCGGCCGAACTATTGTATAACTTTCTGTCGGCCGGAAAGTTTTGTGGAGCCCCTACTAAAACACATTTCGCGGCAATATAAATTGCCACGAAATCATTCACAATTTTTGCACATTTCACACATTTCATCTGATTTTACAAAGTTCTTGGTTTGGGTTTAAAAACTTTTCTTCAAAGTTTGGATTTAAGAGCATTTCTTGGAAGCAAACTGATTTTACAAAGAATTGTTTTGGGTTTAAAGAATTTTTTTGGAAGACATTTCTTGGAGGCGGCCTGATTTTGGAAAAAAAAAAATTTGAACTTGAAAAAATTTCTTGGACGTACATTCAAAAGACATTTCTTGGAGGTATGTACGTGTTTTGAGTTGAAGTAAATCTTTTGAGCTTCGTTTCATTTTTATAAGACATTTTTCTCTCGAATTTTTTAAAGTAAGTGTTTTGGATTGGAGTATGTGTTTTTTGCAAAAAATTTAAACTGAATTTTTTTAAATTAAATCTTTTGTGATATTTTTTGTAATCGAGTTATTGTCTAATTTTTTGAAGGAAATTTTTTGAACTTCATACCCTATTATCATGGGAAATCAAAGAACTTGTGCGAGAAAATATGATCGAAAAAGAGACCCTGAGGAACATAGAGAAGAGACGAGACAATCTCGCAAAAGAAAGTTAGAATCCCTCTCAAATATTGAAGAGGAAAATCAACCTCAAGCAGAAATTGAAGCAGGTATGTAAATGTAAATATTATGATCTATTGATATATTTCAAATTTTCCTAATGTAAAATGTGAAGCTTAATTTTTATTTGATGAACTAATTTGAAAAATATTTTGTTTAATGTAAACAGATAGAGATATTCCTCAAAATATTGAAGAAGAAAATCAACCTCAAGCAGAAATTGAAGCAAGTAAGTAAATGTAAATATTATGATCTATTGATATATTTAAAATTTTCCTAATGTAAAATGTGAAGCCTAATTTTTATTTGATGAACTAATTTGAAAAATATTTTGTTTAATGTAAACAGACAAAGATATTCCTCAAAATATTGAAGAAGAAAATCAACCTCAAACAGAAATTGAAGCAGGTATGTAAATGTAAATATTATGATCTATTGATATATTTAAAATTTTCCTAATGTAAAATTTGAAGCTTAATTTTTATTTGATGAACTAATTTGAAAAATATTTTGTTTAATGTAAACAAACAAAGATATTCCTCAAAACATTGATGATGAGATACAAAATTTTGAAAGAGATATTGAACCAATGATTGAAGATGGTGAAAATATTGAAAGAAATCCAAATAAAGAAATTGAATGACAAGGTATGTACACACACACACACACACACACACATATATATATATATATTTAAACACATGCACATATCATTGAAATTATAGATATATTTATTAATTTAGTTATTTATTGAATATGTACAATTTTTTCGAATATGTACAGATGAAATCACTATCAATAATGAGATGTTAGAAAATGTTGACACTCACACATATGGAGATAAAAAACCTGACCAAGTTATATGATATCGTGTTAACTGCATTTTTGAAAAGTATTTCTTAAATGAGTGGGTAACAATTCAGGCTCAAATGTTGAAAGGTCTCCTATCATTAAGGAAATTAAAAGAAGCTACGTCACTATTGGGTATTTGAAAATCAACCAAAGATAAAAAAATGAAGGAAGATGTGATAAAAAATATTAGTGCTATAAAGTCAATTAAGAGATCTAGAGAGAAAGATGTTTCAATTGTACGTAGAAGAATACAGATGGCAATGGTTTCATCAAGTACTCAAGAGAATCGTTTGGTAACATCTATGGCACAAGCACTAGGAACCTCGCGAAAAAATTTGCACAAACATAGGAAATTTCGGCTGCAAATACATGTAAATGGTTAACTCGCTTGTTGGAGAGCTATTTGTAGGCAACCATACAAAGATAGACTTGGAGAAAATGTTAAAAAATAATATATGAATATTGGAAGAACAATTCGCCTGTTTTTCCAACTGCAAGGCATGTGATACGAAGAAGAATAGCACGAAATCAATACGAAGAACATGAAAAATATTTCTTGGAAACCACTCAGATAGAGTTATTCAACAAGTTCAAAGAAGAGAATCATAAAATTCATGTTTCACTCAGTGCTTTTGTTCAACAAAAACCATGGTATGTAAAACCTGTAACCGTACGCGACACTTGTTGTTGTCGTTATCATGTGGAATTTGAGTTATATTATGACACATTCCTTGATTTCGGTAGAACATTATGGAAGGATTCACCTCCTCCTTCCACTATCCGTGATTTCATATCTCAAATTCTATGTGAAAGAGAAAGCGATGAACTATTTTACAAAAAGAAATGTGTTGGTGGTAAAAATTGCGATGATTGTGGAAATTTGACTAAATTTCAAAACAAATATCGTATTGATATAAATTATCAATCATTGTCCAACATGAAAGTGAAATGGAAGAGATATGAATATATCGATACATCGATTCAAGGTGAAAATAGTGTTAAAAGAATTGAATTACTAGAAGATGAAATTTTTCTGATAGACTTTTTGAGAAAGTTTGAGGCAGAAATTTACAAATACACCAAGCATTCCCATAGAGCTCGATGGCAAGACTTGCAATTCAAAAAATCTCGTGAATTTTTTCCACCGGGGACCATTTTGTCAGTGATTGATTTTGCAGAAAACTACACATTTGTTCCACAAAAAGAAATTCAGAGTGAATACTATCATTCTGACCAAGTCTCCATGCTCTTCCATATTCTATATAGACATGCTGAACAAAATGTCGATCATATAGAAAGCACGAGTGAAAATCGACATATCATTAAAGAATATCACTTTTATATCAGTGACGATCGTACACATGATGCATGTTTTGTACAACATTGTTTTGGAAGAATTTATGATTCATTGAAAAATCGTGGAATAACATTCAATGAACATTGGATATGGTCAGACGGATGCGCAGGTCAATTCAAATCTACACGATCATTCTTTTGGTTGTGTTGTCTTCATAAGAAAACCTGCATTAAACATTGTTGGAATTTCTTTGAGACTGGCCATGGAAAAGGAGAACATGACGGTGTAGGAGCATGCATAAAACGAGTACTTCGAAGATATCAAATGAACCACTTTGCACGCCGACTTGTGAACGCTGAAGAAGTTGTTCAATGGTGCAAAACTGCTCTAAGCCATGAAATTAACCCATCAAGAGAAGTGCGAAGGTACATTCAATTTAATTTATATTGGAAATCCAATTTTAAACATTGTACATTTATCATGCAATGATTATTTTTAATTGTATTTTGATATCATATTTACAAATTCTTTTTCTAATTTTCCATATAAAGGTTTTTCTGGCATATTGGAATCGAAGACGTAGATAGATCAATTGGAAATGACGTTGAAACAATAAAAGGGACTTGAAAATTGCATTCAATTCAAACAAAGTCGTCTAGAAATGTGTTTGCATTGGATAAAAGAAAATATTCTTGTTTTTGTGATGTTTGCATAGAAAACACAAATTCCAATGACGTTTGTGAAAACAAAATGTATGTGAACATTGGAAACATACAGAGCTAAATACAAAGGGAAAAATGTCTGTTGCATTGTTTGAAGAAATGCAATCAGAGGAAACTACAACATCATCCGATGGTGATAGAGTTTCTGATCTTGTTAGAGAAGGTAACATTTGAATTACTTTCTAATGATTTGAAAATCTAGAAATAAATTTAAATATGTATAATTTTGTTAAGTTTATTTTATTGTGTAGGAGATGTTTTTGCTATAATTGCACCTATTGACAACGATGAAAATGTGAAGTATTATTTGATGCGTTGCACTGAATGAAAAATGAAATTATTACAAAACTATAATGATCATGGATTTCAATATGACAGAGGGTCTATTATACCGAAAGGTTATTTTTTCAAACAAACTCATCAAAGTGGAGACTTTGTTTACTTTGAAGACTATGAACCTGATTCCATAAGTTGTCAATATAGTCACTTGGTGTGTGCAGCATGCATAAAGTTGATAGAAGTTCAGTCAAAGAAAAAATCAAAAATTAAGAGATGGAAAATGTCAAAATCCGATCATGAACAGATTATTGAAGATGAAATTCCTTTAGAATTTTTTTGAGTGAATTGTCCAACAATTTATTCTCTGTGGATTAAATATGTTTTAGAACTTCCAATACTCAACTAAAAATTGAGCTGCTTATGTTATTTGTGCAAGTGTTTGCACATGTACAAATTGTTTTGGTACAAGCACATGCTCTAGTATCAACTGAAAGTAGCTTTTCTATACATGTGCATTGATGAAAAGTGTTATATATATATATATATATATATATATATATATATATATATATATATATGTTCTAGAATGAAATTAATTGTTCTAGTTTTACTATGTGCATTGATGAAAAACTAGTTGGATTTTCTGGTAAAATGTATGGACACAATGTAAATAAATCATCTGCAGTACAGTTTTGTACGAAAATTCCTTTCAGACAAGAGACTCGGAGCACTTCTCCAACTTTTGGTGGGATTTGACCCACATCTCTAATCCTGATTGAAAATCTAGTACAAAGTTTGCATGTCCAATGGTCGAAATGTTCAATGTGCATTGATGAAAAATGTTACTTGTCTTGGATAGATATGTTCTAGAATGCACAATTAATTGTTCCAAGTAGTTTTTCTATGTGCATTGATGAAAAACTAGTTGGTTTTTCTGGTAAAAAGTTTCCACAATGTAAATAAATCGACAAGGCTACCTATTTGAGTGCATTAACGACATTGACCCAAATTCAACAAACATATATATGTACTAGATTTATATTTCCAATCAAAATTAAAGGGATAATTTGTACATATATCTACTTCTTTAAACTCTTTTTTCAATTAGAGCTTAATTGATACATGGTTAGTTGCATTGAAAAGCTATGTTCTTCCTATTGGAAATTTTTTCATTCAAACAAGACTACATGTAGAGATCAAAAGCAATCTTAAGATTCCAAATGTACTTCAACCATCCAAAAGGGATTTGTGCAACATTACTTGATATGCCATGCCAATTATAGTGAACAACTATCCAATAGAAACATTTAACATTATATACCACATGTGCCAAATGTAGATTGAAACCATCCAAAACTTTAAAATTTTAAAAAATTTTGATAATATATCGTGCAACATTAAAACATTAAACATCACATGCGAAATGTAGATTGAAACCATTCAAAACTTGAGTTTAAAAAACTTTAAATTATATATAGAACGTTACTTCACATGCCATTCTAATTATAGTTCGACTAGATCCAATAGAAACATTTAACATTATATACCATGTGCCAAATGTAGATTGAAACCATCGAAAACTTTAAGTTTTAAAAAACTTTTGATTATATATATTGTGCAACATTAAAACATTAAACATTTAAAGTTCATTAAATATCACATGCAAAATGTAGATTGAAACCATCCAAAACTTGAGTTTTAAAAACTTCACATGCCATGCCAATTATAATTCAACTATCCAACAAAAACATTTAACATTAAATATCACATGCCAAATGTATATTGAAACCATCCAAAACTTTTAACTTTTAATTTAACAAAAAAATATAGATCACAACATTACTTCACATGCCAAATGTACTCCAAGCATCCAAAACTAAAATTTAAAAAACAAAACAAATTATAACACATGTCATTACATAACATGCCAAATGTAGTTCAGATGACAACATTACTTCACATTCACATGCCAAAAGTACTAAAACCATCCAAAAATTAAATAAAACAAATTATATTAACAATGTAATAAAATATGTCCAAAATTTGTAAATCTCACAAGTATCAAACTGTATCAAGTTTAACAAATTTTAAGACCATCTAAATTTTGAAATCAAATCTACAAATCATGTCCATAAAATAGAGACGGATCTAGCGTCTTCCCTACTAGGGTCTCAGTCCACGCCCTATCATGTGAATGGGAAACCTACATACACAATGCACATGTACTTGAACATTAAAATTTGATGTTTTAAAAATGAATGAGAATATATATATCTAAAACTTCATGTAAAAAACAAAATATAACAAAAAAATCATGTAATACCTCACAAGGTTCCCTCTCCATTTGATGAACAAGTTCTCCCATAGGAACATCTGCAGCGGTAAACTGTACAATATACATGTACAGTTATATATATATATATATATATATATATATCTATATATATATATATATATATATATATTAAAAAATTTCAAATGAAAATGCACGTGTACATATATAAACTTATTTTCAATAATATTAAAAAAGGAACTAAAGACAACTTGTTCAAATGTTGTGGATGTTCCTATCTCCGTCGCTAGAGTCCGCGGATTAAAGAAATCTTCTATAGGAACCTAAATTCAAAAAAATTTAAATAACTCAAAATATAGATCTCTCTCTCTCTCTCTCTCTCTCTCTCTCTCTCTCTCTATATATATATATATATATATATATAGATATATAGATATCAATTTTTAAAGGAAATTTTTGAGGTAGAATATATATATATACACATATATATATATATATATATATAACTTTTAAACATAAATTTTAAACTTGTGAAAAATTGTCCATACTTGTGGCTCATCTCCCAAGGAAGTAGAAGGTATATCTCCCAAGGAAGAAGAAGGTACCGCCATCCCAAAAACATCAGACGGAATCGGTACCTGTTAAAACATTTTATCAAATTATATATATACATACATGTACATGTGTGGCAACAATTATTTATTTTAAAGTCACTTAAAAAAAACTAACATTTGCCAACATATCTTGATGGTCAGACCCATCTGCATTGTTTGAACCAGAGGTCCCAAACGTGATATTAAAATTTTTGTCACACATCATGTGTGAGAACTACAAATGGTGTTTTAACATATAATCATACATTTTTGTTAGATTAATGTACACATACAAATAAATGTATACATGTACATACACATGTATTTATTACAAATTGTACACATGTATATGTAAAAATAATTTAAAACCCTAAGGTCACTAACACATACCATTCCGGTGCCCTCTTCCTCATGAAAAATTAGGTCTTGAAAACCATTGCGACAATTTTTTGCATATGTTCGGAGATCTTCAACATTCATGTTGTCAATCTCTTCATCTGTATAATAAAAAAAATTGGCACGTGCATTTTCACGTGCTCTTTGTCGATTTAAACAAAGATCGACTCCACCCAATCCGCTATGAACATTGTCGATCATAACATCCCTCACTTCTCGACTTATTTGAGAAGTCGCATCCATCTCTGATTGCAAATTTTCGACTCGAAATGGCCGACTCACCAATGGCAGCTCAGGGCGAGGCAACTCCACGTTTCTCTTAGCACCCTTATGGTCATATAATCGACCTTTCGCTGGGCCAAAAAATTCTTAAGGAAGATCATTGTAATTGGGTTTCATACCCAAAAAAAATTCTGCATAAAACATTTGTGCAAAATAAACAGGAACCTCATCGTTCCATGGAAGCCTTCCATAGGCCGCAAGGTGCCTATCATACAAATAACGAGCTATGTCTGGGTGCTTGAAATACTACACCTTCAACATTTTTCTTTTTGGCCCTTCCTTGTAATTAAACATTGACTTGGCCACTTCTTTTGTAACTTTTTGTTTTACGTCCTCCCATTTATCGGGACCCATCATTGTTTCTTTTCTCTTTCTCATCATTTCTACAAATGAATCAGTCGTTGGCCCAAGATTTCTGTACACATTTACCATTTCACCCAATGAATGTGTAACTATTTCAAGGCTTTGTCGACTCTCAGCAGGTAGAGACAAAGCCACGAAATCTCTTTACAATTTTACATGAAGTCTTTCACACCTTCGTAAGGTGCATTCCTCCATGTTGGTTTCCCATGGTATATCAATAATCTCGGCCGGATAAGTTGTGTTGGGTTGATAGCCTTCTTCTTGAATGTAGTGGGCTGCCCTGCATCTATTTTGACCACTAGTTCGAATATTTTCGGCCTCTGCATCAATATATATATAAAATTTGGTATATTAGAAAAAACACGTGTAAAAAAAGTTGTACAAATTTAATGAAAAAATATTGAAATTGATGGCAACCTTGACGTTGTTGGTTAGCATCTTCTCCAACATGACCCTATTAAGAACCAGACCTAAAATGACGCTGCTGAGAACCAGACCCAAAATGACCCTGCTGAGAACCAGTAGCCATTGATTGGCCTTCGGGGGAATAAATATCACCCCCTTCACGCAACCTGCTACCACTCATACCTCGACCGGTTGAACCATGGGCACGCTCCATGGATGGAGTAGAAACCCTTCTCCTCTTACCTCCTAAAAATTAAAATATGAAACTTATTAACAATTAATTTAACTCACAAAGTTACTAAAAATCAATTCCATATGTACACACATGTATGGAGATTTAAGATTATATTTAAATACCGTGAACATCCCCCGATCCCTGAACCTCCGTATGGGATTCGGCTGATCTTCGTCGTTCATCCTCCATGATATATATCTATTGGTCGACATTTACACAAAATAGATTTCAGAAAATAAATTTGTAATTTAGTGTACACAAATTATGTAGAACACAACTTTCAAAGCAATAATTGATGTGTGAAACTAAATTTAATCGAAAAAGAAATTATAAAAATGATAAGTTCACCAAATTGCGCTTTACATGGTGGGAGCACACTTGGTATAAAATTTACCACGTATATACTTTAGTTTGTGGGAGAAATGACACATGTACATAGTTTACCTTAAATTTGTTGTGTTTTATGGATATTAAAATGAAGAACTTCTATTTAGATCCATTCCAGAGATTGACTGTAGGGGCATTTACTAGATATGTCACCTTTCATAAAATATGAGATCCAGAGGCTACCTGGCCCTTTATAGACTCTGCCTATAGAACTTGTAGAAGTAAACACTAGAGGCATTAACAATATCAAGGAACGTTTTCATGCTCAGACATGGGAATGTGTCTCTTTCCCTACGCAAAAAAATAGTTCAAGGTAGTTAATCTTCATAGACATGTCATCAAGCAAGTCAATGTGATCATCCCCAACTTACTTTTTATGAAATTAGGCTTGGAATCCTCTACAACCCGGTGGATGGAGTTGAATGGGAACTAGGTTGAAAGGCCTTTACAAAATACATGCTAGTGAATAACACTTACTAGGTTATGCCAACAAATAAAGTGGGAGAAATGTTTTCTCCTCGAGGTTATCCAATTGGGTGCGTAATACCAACTTCACCCATTTCCTAACAGGTTTCTCTCTTAGGTTACAAAGTGTCTTCCACCTTATTAGTTATATATTTTTCAATTTCCCGTGGATTCCTTGAATTTTTTCTCCTACCATCTCCCTCTCTCACTCCCCAAATTATTGTCATCAAACATGCCCCATTGAGGATCTAGAGCAATGTTTGCACCATACTTAGAACTGTCATTGCTGCCAATTGAAATTGGAGAGTCATGTATACTAGATTGCTTGCTTAAGTGGCTCTTACTTGGAAAATATCCTGAGATGAGTTTGACATGATGGTCATATGAGGCTGGAAGCTACTTGGTGACAATCAGGTTCCATGATCATGAATTATGAATGTTGCAAGCCAAATTGCAAGGAAATTTTCATTCATTTTAGGCAAAAGAAGGCTATGACATTAAGGTCCATGCTAGAAAAAATTATGCAAATAAGGTTGCTAAGTCTTGATACTTACCATGTGTTTCAAAGCCATAACGAAGGTTGGCTTTGAGAGTGTCCTTCCAAAGCCTTGTCTTGAGATGAAAATTAATTCAATGTCTCTTAGAGTTGCAAGGTGGAATTGATAGAACTATTTGATTTCTTTACCATAGATGGATATCTCCTTTCATCAATACCTTTCTCTACCATCTTATTTCCAAGTGAAATGGGAATTTCACATTTTGAATGCCATTACCATGTAGTTTGGTAGTATGCTAGCTAGACCTATCTCAAGTAAGGTTGTCATACCAAACTATTTCTCTTGCTCAACTCAGTGACCATGACTCTCTTCTCACACTGCTTACCACAAGATCTTCAATTGTACATGTTACGCAAAGTTGGGGGTTCTAGGTCTACACCTATTAGGTAAAGTTGTATTTTATGGCATTGTGGTCCTTAAATTTGGAGGTGTTCCACCTGAAAAAGTAGGCATTAAATATGGATGAAAAGGATTTGTTTTAACTTTGATAGAATGTCCTCGTGGAATTACTGAATTTCTCGACGACATCATGCTAGCTTTACTCAGAGAAGAAGGTTTTGGAGGAGAAATTGAATTCTTTTGATTTATTTTTGGGATTGAAGTTTGAAATAGTAGTTTTGATGACTCCATTGATGACCTTGCTGAGGAATTTGATGCACACAATATTGACTTTGAAGATAGTTTAGAAGACATTGAAGAAGTTGTAGATTTTGGTGTTGTCACTGAATGTTTCTTTGTTGTTGGACTTGATCAAGACACAATTTAACTTTACGAGCAGATTGAACACATGAAGAGGTTTTAGATTTTGTTGTTCTAACTGAAGGTTTTTGTCTGGTTTTGTTTCTTAAACCATCATTTCCATAGGAAATTTTTGGTGAATAGATTCTTCACCTTGATGAGAGGATATGATACCTTGAGGACTTTGAAGATAGTTTAGAAGACATTGAAGAAGTTGTAGATTTTGGTGTTGTCACTGAATGTTTCTTTGTTGTTGGACTTGATCAAGACACAATTTAACTTTACGAGCAGATTGAACACATGAAGAGGTTTTAGATTTTGTTGTTCTAACTGAAGGTTTTTGTCTGGTTTTGTTTCTTAAACCATCATTTCCATAGGAAATTTTTGGTGAATAGATTCTTCACCTTGATGAGAGGATATGATACCTTGAGGAGGCTACATCTTTTGGTGATGTCACTAATTGTTTCTGTATTATTACATGTTTGTTAAAAATCTCGCTTAGGGCGAGGCAACTCCACCTATATTGTACAGTTTATGGGACAGAAATCAATATGTAGAAATATTCACTTGGTTTTTATAATTGGATAGAGTAATGACTTAAAATGACCTTGTATGTCTTCTCGTTTTAGAGCTCAAATTTTTAGGAAGGATTTAAGTATCCACCTTTCAGGAATCACTAGAAGAGGTTGATAAAGAATTATAGGGAGACAAAAAACTAACCAGTGGTGTAATAAATGGATTTCTTGGGAGGTAGATTGGCATATGGACTTTTGGTAGCTAGAACTTTTCCAAATAAGTGAACGTATTTGAAAACCGAACCTCTACCTTATTTTGGTTTAGACAAGGTCTAGAATTTGAAAAGTGAATTTCCTCTTTCTTCCTCTTACATGTCCAATGATCGGAATCTGGATTGAGGGAAAAAAATTTCCAAAATAAAAATTTTGCATTTTATTTGTTGTACACATGAGTTTTTAAAAGCTAATTAACTCATAAATTTCTCACAAAATGCACTTAAAGCTTGACACATAAACCCTTTCCCAATTGGCTAAATTTAGACGATCCTAAACACATTTTTATTTAACTAATGAGGGAGATAGCACAACAAAACTAGTTTGTCCATATTCAAATCAAGTTGGTATCAAAGCACAATTTAGCTCATTTTAGTCAAGGTTAGTTAGAAGAATTAGCTATTGGTTTCTGTCTTCATTTTCCTCTCAAAATGAATGTGTACGTGCTTTTGAGAGACACACTAGAGGAATAAGGTCCAATTTTTTTATGAATGTGTGCTATGAAAGTAAAGGGTTAAAGGCAAACATGTACAAGGCATAGTTGAGTACAAGGCATAGTTGAGCCAAATGTTGTTGAGGAAGCCTGGCCTAATTATTTGGGTCTTGGTTATGGAAAACATGATGGAGAATGCTCCAAAGCCAAGGAGGCACATGAAGCTGTTCCAAGAAGGAATTTTATTTCGTGTTCATTACCTCAAGCTTGTGAAGTTTGTGTTCATGATGAATGGAAAATTTTGACACCCACTTTGCAAGAAGATGTTAATAATCATGCAGCTAATGAGAATGTAAAAGAAGAGGATGTTGAAAGCTCTAGAGTCATTGAATTCATTTCTATTATTCAGAGGAGAGCCACTACCTCATCAAATTCACCTCCTCAAGAAGGCGACAACGGTGAATGTTCAAGGTATAAATTTGCCTCTAATCAAATTGCTTTTGATTATGATAAACATGGTAAATATTCACATAAGATTTGGAAAGGAACTTGCATGTTCATTTTGTGGTTTGAATAATCATAATGTTTGTAGATGTTGGAAGAAGATATTCATGCACATGAAACTTTCTAAATAAATGAGGCAAAATGTCAAAGGCCCATTGGACAAGGAAAATGATGTTGAAAATAAGTTGCAATTGTTTATTACTCATTGCCATAAGAAAGGTCACCTTGTAGACAAGTGTTGGACTTTGTATCCAACAAGTCATCCACAACATTTGAAGAAGGTGGAAAGAGATAATGACAAGAATGGAAAAGAGGATTCCATAATCGATGAGGGTCGGGATGATTCACATGATGATGAAGTGCAGCTAAAAGAAGCGCCATTGAAATGGTTTGGTAACGGATGGTTAGATTTCTTATCCAATTAAGGCCTTGCATTTATTTTGATGTTTCATGAATTTCTTTGCAAATTCAAAGTATGGTGCATGTTGCATGAAGCAAGATGTTGAAAGTAGAGTTATGTTGACACGCTTAAATGAAACAAATATGGAAATTTGTACATGAGCTATTATTTGACTTGAGAGTCAGTTGTTTGAAGAGGCATGTTTTGTTGACTTGTGTTTGGTTGATGGTTTTGTACACCAATATGTAAGAGTACATGGAGATATTCACATGATGTGAAATTTTTTCTTTGAAGGAGAAAAATGATATGTCAGCTAGCTATGTTTCTTGCATGATGTGTTTTTCAGTTTGATGGTTTTGTTTGTGACAAGACGTCACAAAATTTTGGGAAGGTCCACTCTTGAGCGAGAGCCTCATGATTACAACCTAATCATGAGAATCAAATGGGAGTGCATCCTTATTCTTGGCTTAGTGGCATGAACCAAACATATTGTGTATTAAATGAGGAATTTCGCTCTCCCAATCATTCCTAAATCACCCATATCACCAAGAAAACATGTTTTAAAAGAACATACTTTGGTAGGGGAAAGACCTTAGGTCCTTTGATTGTGCACATGTGGTGTGAAAAATTGAAATTGACAATTTGCAAAAAAGTGAAATTATGAATGAAACCACGAAAACAAAAATCCCAAAAGTGGTAAAGGATTTAAATAGACCTAATTAATTATTTACCAACATAAATTCTTCAAATTTTGGCAACTAAATGATAAGTAAAAAAATAAATAAATTTGTAATTATGGTTCGAAAGTTACATAATCTTAAGAATCCAAAAAACAAATTATTTTTCAAAACATATTACTTTCAAAGTATCAACAAGGAATGTACAAGGGTGTTCAATGAATTAACGCTATTTATTTAAATTCCATGATGTATATCTTACTCATAATTTTAACAAATTATTAAATAATGATCTAGATTGGATAATTATATTATTTGTCATATATTTTGATGCTTATAGAGTGAAAAAGCTGAAAGAATCAACTTGTAGGGTCATTTTAATGGTGGGTGGAGAATTGGGGTCTAAAACCTTTTGGAGTCATTTTGAGGTATTAAATGACATTTATGGGGGTCAAACGATTATCCCTTGTGCCGAAATCTTGACCATTATTCTACACTTAAAGGCATATCCAATGGTGCAAGAAAAACATCAAATGAAGTTCATTCAAAATTTATGCCTTTAGTAAGTTGACCTATCATGTTGACCACCATGGTACGAGAGAATGAAATTTTAGCCCCATTACTCATGCATGGCAAGCTAGCTACATGTGGAATTTTAACAAGACTCTAAAAGTTCTAAAATCACAAACCTCGTTAATGGTTGACAAAGTCAAATCTTACACCTAGTTGGCTATCACGCTATGTTAAATACTTGGCCACTAGGAGGAATAAGAGTTCCATTTTGTGTTATTGTATTTTGTTCCATAGTTGAAAATACAACTAGGAGTGTGAAGTTAGAGAGAAAAATGTATGAAGTTAAGTTTTTATAACAACCTTACACGCTAAAAGTCTTAGCTAACTCTAGAGAGATTACCTCTTTCTTTGTACTCACATATTTTCCATACCAGAAAAGAGAGTAGAGCATGTTTACATTTTAGTGTTGTTTTTCTCCCATAAGGATTTCCTAGGGAAAAAGGAGTCTAGAGCATCATTAGTTTTTAGGGTTGCTTGTCTCTCATAAGGATTTCCTAGGAAAATAATTGTGTTGATTGTCTAGAGATATGTATGTGTGTGTTTCATTATGTTCTCTATTTCTTATGTTGTGTTTCATTATGTTTATATTTCTTACATTTCTGCCCTCCTATTTTTCTTTCCAATCAAGGTTTATAAAGTAACATGAGAAGCAACATGAGGCTTGGAAAAATCATTTTTATTATCTATATGGAAGGCAAGAAGGATTATATCCCCTTAAGCTTAAGCTTATGTAGTTTGTCAATTTTTATCATATATTTTTTGGTAAGGGTAAATGTTTTTTTATCTATAATACAAGTCATGAGTTCCCCAATTTTACCCATAGAACTTGCAACCCCAATATGGATACAATACTAAGTACTACATAGCCTCCTCATCTAACTTAGCCAGGGATTTGCAATACTATATTTGAGTCGGCTAGCTCCATTTCAAGATAATATAATGTTAGATTATTATTTCCATAGATCTTGATTATGGTAGTAAAATGTTACAAAAAAACGGAAACTACAAATAATATTATTCTAGATATATGTAAAAAGGACATGGTAGAGAAGATCAAACAATATTAAAATTTTCATAAATAGTTTAGATAAAAATACATTTTCTAATTTTGATTGTAAATTCCAAGGCTTAAAGCAATAATTTTTCTAATAATTTTGTTTTAATTAATAAATAAAAAAGAAGCATTTTCAATCAAAATCACATCCAACATATAATAAAAATAATAAAAACAATTTAAAACTTCATACACTATGACATTACTATGGCAAAGAGCATAAAAATATACAAGCAAAAAATCCTTTTCTATAATAATGGAGAGCTTCAAATATACAAGAAAAAAAATCTTTCAGCCTCTTTGTATCCCAGAGAAAGAGTTGCTCAAACAATCATATTTTAAACAATTAAAACTTGGAGAAAATCATCTGTTTTTGAATTTCAATTATATAAAAAATTAGTCAAATATAAGACAAGAGTTACTCATACTATAAAAGTTTAAATAATATTAACTTTAAAAAAAAAATATTTGTAAATGAACCAAAAAAAAAATATTTATAAATTTCATTTATAGTAACTTAAATCCATATTAACACCTCTTGATAAATCTGAAATTAAATTAAATCTATATTACTTAATTTAATAGTTTAAATTCCTATTTGTGGTGTGCCAAATAGAAATATTCAAAGCGAAAGTTACAACTTACAAATATTACTCAAATATATCACAAAAGGAAATAGAATAACAAACATAATGGACAATATGAACCAAAGTATTATACCTTTATTGATATGGATGGATTCTTAATTACAAACATTTGCGTAAAATATGATGAAGCTTTGGGGGAATTTTAATGAAACACTTTGTGGACAATATCAAAAGAGTTAAGAAAGTGGTTGCTAACTAGTCTAAAAAGAAGGCAATAGAAGATAAAAAGGATCTTTTAGAAGTAGAAGAGGTCATTTCTAGGCTTTTTGACAATAATGTAAATGTAGTTTTTACTGAAAAAGACTTGCAGTCTTTGAAAATTTTGGAGGGGAGAAAGAAAGCACTATTAGAAAAGGAAACAGTTCAATGAAGACTTCAAAGTAGAGCCATCTAGTTCGTTGAAGGTGATAACAACACTAATTTTTCCAGAAACATGTAAATCATAAAACCTGCAACTAAGCTGTAGATTTGGAAACATATTACAGCCATGAAACAAGACTTTTATAATTTGATTAAAGAGAGGCAGATGTCCAAGTTGTCATGGAGAGAATTCAAATCCCTCCATGGTGTCAAGAAAATGGTATAGAAGAGGGTAATGAGCATGCTGAAGCTGAGAGTTATGTGGGGAAGCTAGAGGCAAGCGTCATAGATAGAAAAAAAAGAAAAGAAAAGAAGATGATCCAATCCTGCAAAGTAAGCTACCTAATTGAACACTCTTTTTGCAATTTTTGCAAAAGAATCGAATGGCTCAACAAGTGCTCCAAATAACATGGGAGAAGATGGGCTATCCACTATAAAAGTCTTTTCATTTATGAATGTGCAAAAGTGGAGCAATGATAAATGGCTGATGTCAAGAATCTGTAAAGAAGGGATGAATTGTACATTCAATCAATGTACATAGAGCATACAAATTATATATGTTCATATCACGTTTCTGCCCAAAGCATATATTCATCGATATGGATGGTATCTTACATCGCTTCGCTGCTAATGAGCTAAGTTGTTTCTGCAAATGATGCGTGTACACCCCAAGTGCAATAATAATACCAAACAAAGTAATTAGGCCATGGAAAAGATAATTTGATTATGACTGTTAAAATTGGTTTTTAGTTTTGTCTGAGCTGATTTTGCAATACCATCGTCAGCTCCTGAGTAAGGGCAATATGCAAGTTTTGATTGATGGATGAAGTTGCTACAATATAACACTTTGCTAGGGACTATAATGATGAGAATGAGACACAAACTGTAAAACAGGAAGCACTGTAACAATGAGCATGAGACACAAACGCCAAACTGCAACTTGCAAGAACTCTATATATAGATTCCCATAATATATGAATTATAGATTCCCTGAATAAGTTTTGTTCGAGAAATTATGACAGCAAGTATGCTGAAGGCCATTACCAACAAAATCATTGAAGGATGTAGATCAAATTTACCCTTAAAAATGCTCAGTTAGCATCCACGTGGTTATAATGTTTCAACCATGAAGAGATTGTCTTGCCTATGATTACATCCAATGAACCACCTAAATATCAGATATTTGAGATCCATCCATCATCACATTAGACTTACACTGTTCAAGCGCCAAGTGCTTAGATTTTAAACATATTATGCTAGAGCTGATATATTTGTGAGTGAGGAAAACATTCCCAATCATGAGACCTACAAATTAAATGCTTAGTTTAACATTCATGAGAGTGATCCTTATATCAGAATCTTTCCATAATTATTTAAATCAGCATAGATTTATACCAGTGGTGATGGTTTATTTATGATGACTATGAAAAGTCATTTAGACTTTCAAATTTCTCAGAACTTATGTCAACTGTTGAGTCCTCAAAAAACGAACAAATTATGTGGGCTATAGCTTAGAGCTAGTAGGGGGAGGGACCAGAGCCAGGGAAAGGCTATAAGAAACACGGGTACTACCCAGAGGTGCACCAATTGAGAAAATTAGATTATTGTCAATTTCTTAAGCTGCTGCTGGCTGGGTTCAGTCTCCATAAGTGTTGTATCAAAGGTGTATCAATAGCGAGAGAAATAGAATCACTTTCTGGTATATTTATGTTGGCCAACAAATTATTCCCACATAATTAAGCCTAAATGAAAATTACTTTACTGTTTAACGCTCCAGAAATTATTGTGCAGAGTCCTGAAGTTTGATGAGTTCTTTAAAGTTAAAGCAAGTCGTCTAACTTTCAAAGGGATATTGCGTCGATTTAGTAGATAGGAAGTATTAGGGTACAATAAAAACGAGGTTCCATAAATCACATCCAAAAAGGCCTTAAACCAAAATTCAAGCCCCGACGTTTTTTTAATACACAACACATTTTTTTTTACAGTCATAAATTCACTGAAAACGTAAATTGACAGTCAAAGCTCTGAATGCCAAACTGCAAGAGCTCTTGTAAATTTTTTTAATACGCAGCACAAAGCAAATTGACAGTCATAAATTCAATAAAAACGTAAATTGACAGGCATTGAAAACAAACACCCGACGAAGGGAGTCATACAAGTTGCAACATACCCGACGAAAGGAGTCGAACATACCCAACGAAAGGAGCAACAGCCCGAACGGGAGGAGCAGCAGCGCGGACGGGAGGAAAACAATCACAGAAAAAAACGCGCAAATAATGAAACCAGTAAACAAAACAAATTCGGGGGTGATTTATTTATAGAAAATAGTTGGGCCGAACTATTTTAAAAGTAAAAGTTCGACCGTTTAGAAGTTCGGCCAAACTTTTGTTGCTCGTTTTCCAATCTCCGACAAAAATTCTGTTTGCCCACGCTGTCAGTGTGCCGTCAATCTAAACGGAATCTCGACTGAACTTTCTATGAAAGTTTGTAGTTCGGCCAAACTATTGCCGAAAAAAATTTTCAGCCCCGGATTCTCACAAAAGTGTAACCCAGCTTCACGTAGAAAACCTTCTCATAAGAGGAAGGGCTGCAAACAAATAAATAGTGCCAAAAAATCTGAAGAATCTCTCCTCCTTGTAAAAGGTATGTAGTTTACGATCAATGTTTTGAAGTTGATTCCTCAATATGTGAGGAAGGTGTATTTCCAATGAAGGAATACGAGGATGAAGAGCTTAAGAGATTAGTAATGTTGAAGTAGAACTTAGGAAAGGTTGATACAAAATCTTACATTAGAGAATAGAGATCTAAGAGATTGATCTAGATTTTTGAGGAGAAAGCATGCTTTCAAGAATGAAATTTTAGATATGAAAAATCAACTTGAAAAAGAAAGGAAGACTGAAGTGGAAATTGTAATTCAGCTTAAAGATCAAATTACCTATTGTAAAAAAATGGAAACTAAAATACAAGAGAGTAGATCCAACAAGGTTACTAGTGAAAAACCCAAAGCAAAAAATTTCAGTAGTAATAAATCCATCCACCATCAAATTTAAAAGGTAGATAATAGAGCAAGAAGAAGCACAAAAAATGTTAAGTGTTTTAGATTCCAAGAATCTGGACACATTGTCGCAAATTATAGAAGAAAAATGTCAAAACTTTACTAGCAAAATAAGTAGTTTATTGAGGAGAACTCTCAAGTAGTCCGTCAAGGCAAAGCATAGCCATCAATCTCTAGGTATAATTTTTTTTAATGGGTACTATTGATTTTGTAATGGTTTTGGGCATAGGGGCATTCACTATAAAAAAAAATTATTCTAGCATTTTCTTGGGCACATTACATGTTTTATCTGCAATAATATTAGCCATATGGCCAAAGACTACATGTTTCCCATGTTTATAAAGGAATCTCATCCGAGTAAAAGGAATTTTGGTTCAAATGCTTCCACCATGCATCGAAGAAATTTGGAGGTGATCTCCAAAATAATTTGGAGAACAAAACAACTTCCAAATGAAAGAGATCAAACTGCTAAAATCTGGAAGAAAAAGGAGCAAAAAGATATTTGAGGCCCACTCGATCTTAGGGGGAGCGTGTATAAAAAATAACATACCTTCAGAAGGAGATCCTCAAGAAAATTGAGTCTCATTAGTGGCTGGTGTAGGTTTTATTTTCGTAGTCATCTCTATGGTTTTTGAATGGTATTATGTTTGTTTCTATATGTTGAACTCAACCATTTAGATCCAAGTATTCCCTGCAAAAATCAAGTTTGAATGATGTGTACCTGTAATTAAAATGTGTAAGTTGGTGCACAATGGGCAACAAAAGTTGTGTCGAGCTCATGGTATTTTGATGAATGGTTTTGATCTTTGAGGCATTCTTTGGAATTTGGTGAAATTCGGGAAAACAAGGAAAGATCAGTTTGCGTAGGGTTTTGGGTCGTCCCATTGTTCATAAATTATGGCTTCATTCAACTATAAACAGTACGGGAAATGGGCTCACATTTTATTCCAAGCAAGGGAAATATGGGCCTTGGCAAGAAGAAAATATATGCATTTTCGTTGCAATCAGAATGGCAATTTGCTGCATTATTTCCTAGAAGTTTTTGCTCGTTCTTTAATGGTTCTAATAAGTATGGACACATTTTTAGTTTGATAGGATCTTCAAAGGCATAATGGCTTGTCATTATTGTTTCGGTAGTCTGTTTGAAGGAGTGATCATTGTTTTAAAAATAATGAATAGTGGGGTTTATTGTATAAACTGGTATTTTATTATAATGGATTGATGATTCAACATAAAGAAAAATAATGTAATCCTTGAAACGTGCATGCCCTGGTAAGAATGCAATGAATGGTCGACCTAGTAAAATGTCGGGGCTAACCAATATTTAAAATAATTTAATGATCTCAGTGGGGGATATGGTTGATTTGATCCATCAATTGAGCGAAATCTGGATAAGTTTGATGTGAGCGCATTATTATTTTGTTCTGATCTTCTGAGTTGTTGTCTTGCATTAAAGAGTTGATCTGGTCTCACTGAGTGTTGAATATGTTGAAGTGATCCCTTCATGAAGTCGAAACAATTTTTATTTTTTATCAACCTTGTGAATGTGTTTTGGAAATGATATGCCAAGGGTTTCGTTCTTAATGAGAGATCTGACCATGGTTACACTTGAAGCGCCTGTGCAACTATTGGAAGTCGACGCGCCGTAGTTAATTACACCAATGTGAATTTGGATGAGATGTACACCAACCTAGGTTTACATGAAACTGCTAGTCTATGAATTACAAAAGAGTGCTCAACTCGGTGGTTGTTGGATTGACATTTTCTGAGTCTACATGGGTAATTTGTTTGATCATCTAAGCGGTATTGGTGAGAGGTTCCTTAGCCCGATATGATGTGGGAACCTAAATTTGTCTTCCGCCTTAACTTCTCCTTGCAACTTCCCCCCATTCGCCCTCCCCGTTTATCCCTGTAGCCAATGTCAAGGGTTTGAATCCGGCAAAAGTCAGATTCACAGATCTACATGGGTTTTTTCAGCAGCAACAAATCAGAGCGACCAAAGGTTATGCGAGGGTTTTTCAGTTCATGGCTTGGGTGTTGACATTGACACATTGTGTGTTGGGCTTCAGTTTACGGATCACTTGAATCCATATGGTTAATTTTAAGGGAATCCAATTAAGCTCAAGTTTTCGTGAAAGAGTCCATAGAATGTTTCACTACCAAAAGGAGGATGAGACTCCGGGAGAAATCGGGAAGATATTTTGTGAAGGAAGTCGATTGAAATGGATTGGAGAAATTATTCTGGAAGTTTGGCTTGTAGAGATAGAATATAGATGAGTCACATGATGCGAAATTAGTAAAAAAATTATATAGAAGTGATGCAAATGAGTTATAAAGTTTTTTTTAGACACCTTTATTGCAAAATAATCTTGGGGCACTTTTTGAGTACTTGAAAGCATTGGTGGCAATAGACAGGCAATGATCAAGAAACACTTTTGTCAAAACTCCATGTTGGATGGCAACCAGAGAAGCAATTGCGATATGTATCCATAATGTAAAATCTAATCAATCCATTAATGTATGGGTGCACACAATGTTGCAGCAGAAAATGAGGCCGAAGCATCTTATAAACATGAAAAATAGCCGATAAAATAAGTTATGAAAATATTGGACTTGGAAAACGACTTTTAATGGGCTTTTTTTATAAGCAGTAATTATGATGATTCTGAGAATTGCTTTCATGAATTTTTTTAATTGTCGTTCATAATTATATGATCAATGTTGGGTCTATGAATAAATCATCAACGTTTAAAATCTCCCAAGAGTAACTTTGTAGCCAACATTGCATATTTGAGGGTGTTATACTTGGTTTGACCATTGGTGTACACTGAAGGTGATGTTGAAGAGTGTGAGACAAGTAACAACATACTGCAATTTCATCATTCGTGGGGTTCCCACGAGGATATGCGTGGGTCATTATTATTTATTTTTGCTTTGAAGAAGTTGCATCAGAGTTGAGACCCCCTCAGGAGGGAGAAGAAGTGCATTTGTAAGATGACCATGTTCCTATGGATGAACAACTAGATCGATAAGAGCTTGAGAAATACGACCCATGACAAATATATATATATATATATATATATATATATATATATATATTATTATTGATGTGAAATAAATAGCGCTTGATGGATTTGAGTGGTACATGTACACAGGTCTGTAGCTATGTTTACCCAAAAAAATGCGATAAAGCAGTCCATGAAATGGATAATATGGTTTTATTTTATTTTATTTTATTTTTCAGGGATTGTTTGTCGTAGCTATGACTAAACTTTATGTTGTTGTACCTTGTGCATGAGCTTAATGTATATTGAATATGCCATAATCATTGTTGATCAGATGGAAGAGTTAGTTGTATGGTATCTCAAGTGGAAGCCTTTTATTAGTGGGGGTTGTTAGTTAATTTATTGAGTTACTAATAATGTTGTTGCAAAACATAAGAGTGGTTTCCATTATCACAATAACTTTATGATAAGCTAGAGGGATTGATGATCAATTGTACCTTATTAGTATGTCGAGTTAGAATTGGTTAATAGAATGAGTTGATGTGTGGGCTAAGTCTTGTAATGAATCTTTGATGTAATGTGTCCATAAAGTCATGTCATATGAAGTCATGTAAAATGTGGGTCCATAATTCATTGATGTCAAATCCTATTGGTCAAGAGTGAGTCTTTTGGTCCATGGAGTAGAGATTTCACCATGAAAGACTTGATTGCAAGTTGGTGGTGATGATGATGCTCAAGGGAAGCATTTATAGTTGCTTATGTGTTATGGTGTTATTTTCTTGAGAAGAAGATGATGATGATAATGGTATTGTAGGATGTTTATGCTGCCCACACTATATTCTTGTTGATGGTTATGGTACATTGTTGATGGTTTTACTTTTACTGGTACTTAGGAGTATGTAGTTGTTGCTCATGATACACTAATTTTTTTGCTCATGATATGTTGATGTAGATGCCTATCACACACTAATGTTGTTTTGATTTGAGAGTGATGATGGTGTACACGGAGCTGACGATTGAGTATTGCTACTACTTAGGTACATCTATTTGCTACTGCTAGTTGAATGTTGGTGATATTGTTTTTGGTTACGTTATGCTATTGCATGAGAGGATGTTGTTTCCGCGGTTGACAATATTTTCCATATAAATGGAGCTATTACTTGTGCATGTTGTTGCTACTTCAGGATGGAGTGAGTTATGGTTGTTGCTTCTTGTTGAGACCTAGCTGGTGTTTAGTGGGAGTTGTTGTGGATCTAGTGGATGATCAGTGGAGTGATGATGTTATTGATGAGATTCATAGCTACCAAGTTCGAATTCCAAATTGGATTCAAATTTGATACAATATGATAAAATTTCGAATAAAAAAATTGTAATTCGAAAAAAATTCGGCACTATCCATCTTAAAATTTCTAAATTTATTTTAAATTGAAAACCACACTTATCACTTCTTGTCAAAACTTGTAGTCCTTTCTAAACATAAATTTAAAATACTCTTCTAATTTAAAAACTTATGTATCTAAAATTCTTGATAATAAATATAACCATATTTAAAAAATATATAAAATCCCAAAAATAGTCACTGCTTTAAAATTAGCATTGTATTACATATTTACACAGAAAAATTTTTTCCTTTCCATTTTTTAACCTTTTTAGGCCTTTGAGAGAAAAAATGAAAATAGAAAATGGTAAACTTTATTCGGAAAGTATATTTATCTACATTATGGATCACAAAAGTCTTAGATCTAACATAACCAAACCTATTGAGTTGTAGAGAATTCTCTTAGCCCCTGAGTGATGGGGAAAAGAGTGAGTTCAGGGGTTGGTGGTGGTTCCCTAACCACCACCACTTAACCCACAATGCTATATCATCATCAAAAATTTGGAATGTTCTTTGAACTTTCCTTAATTCCATGTCAACAAAATGAAATAGCGTGATCGAAAAATAGCCATATTTCTATATCACATGGTTAAACATAAATTAAATCCATATTAAAAACAAAATGAAACACCGTCATAGAAAAATAGCCATATTGCTACATCACATGGTTAAGGATAAATTGAATCCATATTAAAAACAAAACCATATTGCTACATCACATGGTTAAGGATAAATTGAATCCATATTAAAATCAAAATGAAACACAGTCATAGAAAAATAGTCATATTGCTACATCACATGGTTAAACATAAATTAAATCCATATTAAGAACTTTTGTAGTATAAACATTGATGAACGAATGAAGAATGGGAAAGTACTTCTCAATGCATACAAAGATTAAAACTATGGTTGCTCCTTTATATTTCATGCCACTTGGTAGGGTTAGTAAGGGGCAGGTAAAAGGATTCCCCTTTTCCTTCAAGTCGAGAAAAATGCATGAAAATATATAACAATGGAATGAATTTTGGAAACATAAGGAAGAAAACTTAATAAAGATTACAAATGGAATTTCTAATAATTGCTATGTATATTTTGTAGATTCTTGAAGAATTTAAAAATATAATAAATGTATTTATTAGCTCTTAAAATAAAGTATGTACAAAAAATTAAAAATTTACAATGAATATAATATTAATAAAAACTAAAATTTGTGTACATTATATATTTTATTAGAGCAATAAATCACAATACTGTAGCTTAGGAGTTTAACTACAACTAAAATTTAACATAGTAAATGTGATACAACAAAGGTAAAAATAAGTAAATTGGGAATAGGTATATTGAGCATCGAGAAGTACTATCAACTTCATAATAGATTAATTAACTATTAATACATGCTAACTTTTAAATTGCATTCTATGGCTATTTGAATATTGAGTAGACAAAGAAACTTGTAATTTGTGGAATTAAAAAAGTTCTTAGCCAAGCTTTTCCTTAACTTAAGCTATTAAAGAGTTAACAACAACATATGGATATATTTAATTAATGTTCTTATTCTTGTCCATCATTAAGCAATTACACATAATACATCAACTATATTACATATATGACATTAGGATCATGAAGAGATCGGGAAGCAAAGAACAACCTCCTTCACCCATCCCACATGAGGCCTCTCGCTCAAGGGCCATTAACTATAGAGTTTTCCCCACAATCATTCCCAGTTACCTTAATACCAATTTTATTTATGTATTCAAAAATATATGTTAAGTTACAATATTGTTTGAAATTGTATAACTAAAATACTTCTTAAAAACTATAAATTACTTACTCCTTTAACTATAATTACCCTAATTACCCTTGTATTATAAAACAACACACACTTAAAACACTTAAAACAGGACTTCATAGCTATAACACTAACTCAATCTTGGATTATCAAACTACACTAAACACACACATTATAAAACATGACTTGTAAAGTATAATACTAAAAGCTGTAGTCCTCGTAGCGCAAGAAACACTTGTTCCCGTAATAAAGATGAGCGCCGACAGCATAGTGGCAATAGGGCCAGATGGCGTCGGCGGCGTGACCAAGGCAGCCGGTGCAATCAGAGGGAGAGAGTGTGGAATTGCAGGTTGCTTTCCCGTAGGCAGTGGTTACTCCTGGACTCGACGTCTTGTAGATTCCATGAGTGGTTATAATATATTTCATTTATATTATAAAATAGATGTATTTTTTTTTGGGTAAGGGAATCTATATTTTTTTAATATATCATTTTTATATAATTGTATTCAATTTTAATACTATGAAATATATATATATTTATTTATTTATTTTTCAATATCTTAACATTAAAAATTATGAATTTTTTACTTTTAGCAAGCTAGGAGTGATTTATATTTTAATTTATTATTATTTTATGATTTATATTTTAGTAATGTTTATAATTGAAAATATATAATTAGTGTAGCTATATAAGTTAAATTAGTGCAATCATAAAACTATCTATATGCACAAGGTCATAATAATCATCAAAATACTAACTATATGATAATATCAAATTTTAATAAATTATGTGTTCCTCATATCTCACCATTTTATAATGCAAAAAAAAAAAATGCATTTCTCACACCTCACAAATTAGAAGGATTAATTCACATCTTAATTTAGTTTTTCATTGTGTATGATTGAATATATATAACTAGTGTAGATATAAAAATTAAATGAGTGCAATCATGCAAATGTCCATTAGCATCAATACACTTAGTACATGATACATGTCATGTTGCTAAAACTTTAAAAAAGTCATAAAAACTAACTAAATTATACTTTTATTTGAGATTACTATTATTTTATTATTAACTATAAAGAATTAATATATAAGCAAAAAATTATAAATTTAAATAAATATGGAACAAACTTTTTAACAATGGAGATTTACTCCCACTTTAGGATTTACAATACCATGGCTTATCAATTCTACATGCGCAAAACCAAAACTCATTTCATATGACACTTGTTCATATGATTTTTTTTTTTTTTTTGTTAATCAATTTAATTAAAAGACAAAAAAGGTCATAACTACTTTGGAGATAAATCTAAACCTTTGATTCCTATATACTACCATGATTATTGTAAGGTGACGTAAAATCCCTACTGTCCACGTAATAATATACATCAAAACATGTATAAACATCAAAATAATTACCTCATAATACACCTTGGATTTTTAGAAGTTAAAGTTGGCAGAGTGGTCATGGGAAAATACATGAAAAACAATCAAAGTTGAAGCTTATGCCGTCTACCAACATATTTAGTTAGTTTGGGAAAAGAAGGTAACATCTCTCATTGTTTTCATAGACTCCCTCCTCAATCATCATTCCTCCTATCCAAGGGAACAAAACATTAGAATTTCCTTCGAAAAGAATTAGGAAAGAAATAAGAGGGTTCTTTCAATAATGATGTCGTCTTGCATGCTAATAAAGGTTGTGGCCAAATCATGCCTTGTCTGCTCCAACAGAGATAAATGAATAGGCATTAAATAGTTTTAAAGGGATGCACTATCAATCAATTATAGTATGACATGTAATTTTTGTAGTTTATTGATCTCTATGTGAAAGCTTGAGAGTTTATGGTACAAATTGCAAGTGAAATGATTAGTGTTTTTAAACACTTATCTCAATTTCATTAACTTGTTAACATGCTTTAAAAAGTAGTTTTGCAAAAAATAAACAACAGATCGGTACAATAACAATATACACAAGACAACAAATGATGAAGGAGTTCACCCCTCGTGGGCTACATCTCTCGGTCTAGCTTACAATGTTGGGCCTCTTTCATTATGCTCAAAAATATGTGTTTGAGTCAAGTTACAGTGCTCATATTTCTAAAACAATGTCTCCAATGGCTCAAGAACAGTAAAAAACCACTAGTTAGGCTCTTTCTGCACTAAAAAATGTCAAAAACTCACTGATTTATGCTCGCTAGAATATTTTTTGCTAACTGTCCTTCAATTCTCTCTTCTTTGCAATATGTTCTACAATTTATGCCTCTTGTAGCCACGTGGAGTGACAAATTCGCCTTGCACCTATGAGATTCCCTCCGCACTAGGTGAAAATTGTCACTTCAATAATTTCACACAGTCGACTTTTAACCGCATAAAAATGTGCCAAGTGGCTTAGGCACCGCCGTCGGATTCAAAGTTTGAATATTGTTCCCGCCAATTTTCTGAACTATGGATGAATGACTGTGGGTTGAGCGTTGTGGTTTGGGGCTAGTAGCAACCTTGCCAAAGGAAGGTTCTACTACCCTCCATGTTAACCCACACCGTGGCATAAACTGGTTGCATAATGCATCATATGTTCACCGTAGAAGTTAATTGTCGAGTTCCAAACCTTATTTGCACCCAAACTTTGCATAAGTTTTAACATACTATTTTTTATGGCGTATTAACATTTCTAGTTGGCTGGTTAAATGTACTGTATCGAACTTTTGTATATCGCATAACCTATAGTGTTGAAATGGGACCAAGAAATGGAATCCAAAGCGGGCTTCTAATTTAATTTTCTCTTAAATAAAATGGAAGAGAAATTTTAATTTCATCTCATGACAACTTCTATTAGTTAAATGAGTCAGGAAGACTTAGTTAGCTTAGGAAATTCAAGTTGGAGGTCAAAGAGGATGCATGTAGATTTCTTGCTATATTTTAGGGGGTCAAGTTACAGTTATTTATGAGTTGTAATTAGTTAACTCAATTAATTGAGTTAAAATCAGTTTAACTAGTTCTAACTGAGAGACGAGCTAGTGATAGGTCTAGTGAAATAAATATGATTTAATTCACAAGTACTAATCAATCAGTTAGCTAATAATTCATTATAAATAATTTCTTCATGTAAGTTCTATGGAAGAACCAGTTGAGTTTCATGTAAATTATAAATTTTTTACTTTCAACAAGTTAGGAGTGATTTATATTTTAATTCATTATTATTTTATGATTTATGATTGAAAAACTATAATTAATGTTGTTGTATAAGTTAAATTAGCGCAATCAATCCATAATAATCATCAAAACACTTTTTTTTCAAGTAATCACATATATAAGTTAAATTAATGAAATCAATCCATAATAATCATCAAAACATGTTTTTTCATGTATTTCTCATTTTTCATGTAGTAGGGTCCATCAAAATTATGCAACATGGGTACTCCTGGATGCGGAATTAAATTTTGCATGCAACACATACTCCCACTTGAAATTTGAGTAAAACCTTAGGGAGATAAGTTTAAAATATGAGTTGAAAAAATAGTTTTATTATTTTATTATTTTTTAATATTTTTAATTTTTTACTCCAAAAATGGTGAATCATCCCCCATGGTTGACATCATCATCTTGAATCCTATTGGTTCTTATAAAGTTTTTATTGGTTGTACATTTTTGTTAGGAGGCCCATTTTAGACCTCAAAATTCCCCTAATGATTAGATCTCAAGATGACCATAACCCTCCAAATTGTTATTTTCAAAACATTGGAAAAATATATTCGAAGATAAACCATCCTTGGACAAATGATCTGCAACACCATTTTGTTGTCGGTAGATGTGGCCAACGGAAATGGAATTAAAATATTTAATCAAATATTTAGCTGTTAGTTTCGAGTTAGCTAGGGAAAGAGGTTCAAGAAGCCCCACTCTTTTTCCGATTCAATTAAATTTTTGGAATCTCTGAAAATTATTCCATACTACAAGAAAGTTAGCACAGTGAAGAACTCTTCAGAGGGCAAGTAGCTCGACACGAGTATTAGATACAAATTCACCATGTCAATGGAATCGATAAGATGGACCAGCATCGATGTAGATGGTCATGCCATATCCACAGAGGTCAAAGGACGAAGCCCCTTTAAAAAAGCCAACAAGAAAAGACTCCAAATGTTGCAAGGAGGAGGAGGAGCCTTGGGGATGGAATATGAAGAGGAACCAAAATATTGATGAAAAGATATAATTTTGCAGCTCATTCATAAAATATCAGGATGCACATGCTAAAAAATACGAGAATTTTGACTATTCTAAATTCCCTAGATGACGAATAAAACGAGATTCTAGATGTGATGGTTATACATAGTCTAGTTGTCGAGATAGGAGACAGTATCAGATTGATCCTAGGTAGAAGGGGCATCAATCAAATGAAGGACCCTAGTCTAAAATGTTGTAGCGAAAGGAAAATGGATGAAAATATGGTTAAAATGCTTCTCATGGGATTTGCAAAGGAAAAAACATCCCACACCCATGAAGCCCCTCTTAACAAGGTTCTCCCAAGTCAGGATACCATTGTGAACCACCATTCAAGAAAATCATTTCAGTTTCAGAGGAAAGTTCCATTTCAAAGACCGTTCCAACCAAGAGTGAAGAAGATTCAATATAGGAAGCAAAGAAATAAGTTAGTATGCCTCTTTGACAATAAATTTGTCCACCTGAGATCCAGCAAACCAAAAAATATTGTCATCTAGAGATGAGAAAAAAAATCTGAGATAGTTTTGAGTTGTTGATGTAATTATTTCATTCTAGGATAAGAGGATCCAGTACACAAATCACAAATTCATCTTTTGAGTGAGTGAAAAAAGGAGAGGGAAAGGAATCATTTGCAATATCTTTGAGCACATGTATACTTTTATTATGTTATGAAGCAATGAGGGAAGGAGATAAGAGGTGTGGACCTGTCATACCAGCAAGTGAATCTAGTTCGATCATCGGGATAAAGCCCAAGCTAACATACCATCGTAGGTTTCCAAAATACAAATTATGTAGTCGAGAGAAGACCTAACCAAGAGAAGGAAATTGGTGCAGGATCCATTGCACCAGATTGAATTCAACTGTTGAATTCTTGGTTTTAGAGGTATTTAGCAGAAATGACATGCTACTATAGACCCTCATACAACACAACCCTCAAAAAATGTTTCAACAAGGGAGCCATGTTGAAGGAGGTTGTGTCTTTAAGATTCGAGCCACCATGTTTGAAAGGAGAGGAAATCATATCGAAGTGGGCCAAGTGGATTTTTGAGTAGTGTTTGGGTATTCCCATAGGAGCTTAGTCATAATACAACCAACCTTTCAAGTAACACCCAGGGAAAATTTTAAGGATGGAAATTTATTTTGAAATTTATAAACCTTGGCGAATCCCACTAGTGTCTAAGATGAAAACTTCAAAATGCTTGTTGATATATTTGTAAAAATATTAAAGGTTCTAATGATTTTATATGAAGAATCTATATAATTTTGGCGATTTTTAGGGTAACATAATTCTATATTGTAAAATTTGGGCGAATCATTTTCGGAAAAAATGAAAATTTGCAAATATTGTTTTTGGAAAAAACATGGAAATTAGCCCACTTGAGAATATTAGCCCCTAAAATTTTCCATGGTAACACCCCTAGTCAAAATATATTTAACCTTCCAAGTAACACCCTTGGTAAATTTATATATGTGCATACAGTAGATTGGAATTCCTTTAAGAACACATTTTATGAGAATAAGATTTCCACCCAAAGATATCAACTTATAAGTCCACTATGTAAGTTTCCTTTCAATTTTGTGGATAAGTGAGTCTGATTCCTTATTCCTGTATCCAGGAGGATCCAAGGAAAAAGATAAGTATTCGAAGCACATGTGCAAGTGGCACACAAAACCTCCAATCATATTTGCAATTTCTAAAGTTAAATATGATTTAACATCACTAGAGATTAACCTGGATTTCGACTAATTCATGCATAGTTAGAAAGTGAGCCTAAAACCCTACATAATTACATAAATCATTCTCCATTATTTTTGTTCAAAATTCCCCACAACCAATAAACCATCCACAAATAAATAGTGGGAGAGAGGGACTGTATGAGAAATCAAGCATCGAGTGAGAAGCCCGTTGCCAAAGGCCACATTGAATATTATACTAAGGCCATCCATAATGATGAGGAATAATAGGGGAGACATAGCACAACCCTATTAGAAGCCTTGTGAGGCCAAAAAGAAATCGGTGTGCAGGACATTGATAATTATAGCAAAGGAGGTATATTTTATGCAATATTTTATCCAAATAATGATGGAGGAGGCGAAACCAATCTTCAACAGTGTCATCCATTAGAATTACTGATATACACAGTCAAAGGCTTTAAGGAAATATATCTTGATGAGACAGTCATCTAATTTATGGGTTTTTATGGAGAGAATTTATTCTTGGGATATAGCTACAACGTCAAGGATTCGGGGATGTTTTAAGAAGCCAAAATTTTCAACTGTAATGTACTTGGACATGAAAGACTTTAGCCAATTGCCTATGGTTTCTTATATTAATTTACAGATGGCATTGCACAAGGAGATGGGGCGGTAATCAGAAAAATGTCATACCAACAAGTGAATCCAGTAAGATCTTCGGGATGGAGCCTGAGTCAATTTCCTAGTGTATGTTTCCAAAATACCAATGTTTATTTGAGAGAATACTTCTCAAAGAAAAAGAAATTTGTGGAGGATCCATTGCACCAAATCGAAGTCGACAGTTGAAGTCCCAGTTTTGGAGGTATTTAATAGAAATGACATGCTACCAGTGACCCTCATTGTGTAAAACAATCTAGATGTTTTTTAACAGTAGAGCCATGTAGAAGGAGGTTGTGTCTTTAATATTGCAACCACAATGTTTGATAGGATAGCTAAGCATACCCAAGTTTCCGAAGTGGAATTTTTTAGTAGTATTTAGGCCTTCCCATAGAAACCTAGTCACAATAAAGTTAGCCTTGCAAATAAAACCCATGGAAAATTTATACATATGCATCGAGTAGATCAGAATGTCATTGAGGAAATTTGATGATAATAAGATGTTTGCCCAAAGATATCCACTTACAATACCACTGTGTAAGTTTCCTTTCAATTTTTTGGATAAGCGAGTCCCGATATTTATTCTTGTATACAAGTGGCTTCAAGGAAAAACCTAAGTATTTGAAGCCCATGTGCAAGTGGTAGACAAAAACTTCGAACATATTTTTAATTTCCAAAGTCAAATCTGCTTCAGGGTCGCTAGACATTAACCTAAATTTAGACTCATTCATGCATAGATCAAAAGTGAGCCTAAAATACAATATAATTTCATAAATCAGGTGCCATTCTTGTATGTAAAACTTCCCCATAGCCAATAAATCATCCACAAATAATAAATGGGAGAGGGGGATTACATCAACAATGAAGCATCGAGTGAGAATCCCACTATCACATGCCACATTGAATCTTCTACATGACCCATCCATCATAATGAGGAATAAGAGGGGAGACATAGCACATCCCTATTGGAGGCCTCACGAGGCCATTAAAAATTATAGCGAAGGAGGCATATTTTATGCAATATTTTATCTAACTAGTCATGGAGGAGCTGAAGCCAATCTTCAAGAGGGTCCTCCATAAGGCTTCCTAGTCTACACAGTCAAAGGCTTTAAGAAAATCTATCTTCATGAGACAAACATCCAATTTTTCGGTTTATTTGGAGTGAATTAATTCTTGGGCAGTGTCTATAGAGTCATGAATCTGGGGATGTTTTAAGAAGCGGAATATTTGAGTTGTAATTTTTTAGCGTGACTTGGACCATAAATTACGATTTTCTCACACTGCACAAGTTAGAAGGAGTAATTCATATTTTAATCCACTATTTCATGGTTTATGATTGAAAATCTATAATCAGTGTAGCTATATAAGTTAAATTAGTGCAATCAGATAACTATTTATAAGCACCAAGCCATAATAATCATCAAAATAATAACTACATGATAATGTCACGTCACTAAAATAATTTTAAAAAACTATGTGTTTCTCATACCTCACCATTTTATAATGCAAAAAAATTATGCATTTCTCACACCTCACAAGTTAGAAGGACTAATTCATATCTTAATTCATTTTTTCATTGTTTATGACTGAAACTATATAATTAGTGTAGATATATAAATTAAATTAGTGCAATCATGCAAATGTCCATTAGTATCAATACACATACTACATGATACATGTCATGTTGCTAAAAATTTCAAAAAGTCATAAAAGTTAACTGAATTATATTTTTATTTGAAATTACTAGTATTTTATTATTAATTATAAATAATTAATATATAAGCAAAAAATTATATATTAAAATAAATATGGGACACAACTTTTAACAATGGAGATTTACTCCCACTTTAGGATTTGCTACGATACCATGGCTTATCAATTCTACATTCCCAAAACCAAAACTCACTTCATATGACACTTGTTCATATGGCATAAAAGACAAAAAAGGCCATAAATACTTTGGAGATAGATCTAAACTTTTGATTTCTGTATACTACTATGAATATTGTAAGTGGACCTAAAATCCCTACTATCCACGTAATAATATACACCAAAACATGTATAAACATCAAAATAATTACCTCATAGTACACCTTATATTTCTATAAGTTAAATTTGGCAGAGTAGTCATGGGAAAATAAATGAAAAACAACCAAAATTGAATCTTATTCCCTCTGCTGACGGATTTAGCTAGTTTCGGAAAAGAAGTTAACATCTCTCATTGTTTTTGGAGACTCCCTCCTCAATCAACATTCGGTGAAGAGCTCTTGTCCAAGGGAACAAAGCATTAGAATTTCCTATGAAAGAATTAGGAAAGCAACAAGAGGTTTCTTTCAGTAAAGATGTAGACATATGTGCTAATAAAGGGTGTGACCAAATCATGCCTTGTCCTCTCCAAAAAAGCTAAATGAGTTGTCATTAAATAATTCTAAATGGCTGCACTATCAATCAATTATAGTATGACATGTAAATTTTTTATTTTATTGTTCTCTTTATGAAAGCTTGAGAGTTTATGGTACAAATTACAAGTGAAATGATTAGTTTTTTTAAACACTTAAGTCAATTTCATAAACTCATTAACATGCTTCAAAAATTAGTTTTTCAGAAAATAAAGAATGGATTAGTACCATAACAGTATACACAGGAGAAAAAATGATGAAGGAGTTCACCCCTCCTGGGCTACATCTCCCAGTCCAGCTTCCAATGTTGGGCCTCTTGCATTATGCTCAAAAATATGTGTTTGCATGAAGTTATAGTGCTCATACTACTAAAAAAATGTCTCCAATGGCTCTAGAACATTAAAAAACTGCTAGCTAGGCTATTTCTACACTCAAAAAGGTAAAAAAGTAACCGAGTTATGCTCCCTAGAATATTTTTTGCTAACTATTCTACAATTCATTCTTCTCTGCAATATGTTCTACAATTTATGCCTTTGGTGGCCACATGGAGCGAAAAATTCCCCTCGCACTAATGAGATTCCCGTCGCACCTGGTGAAAATTTTTGCTTCAATAATTTCACTCAGTTGACCTTTAACTGCATAAAAATGCACCAAGTGGCATAGGCACCGCTGTTGGATTCAAAGTTTGAATAATATTCCCGCCAATTTTCTGAACTATGGTTGAATTATCGTGTGTTGAGCGTTGTGGTTTTGGGTTAGCGGGAACCCTCACGAAGGCAGGTTCTGGTCCCCTCCACGTTAACCCACATCGTGGCATAAATTGGTTGTCACAATGCATCATATGTTCACCGTAGAACTTAACCGTCGGGTTCCAAACCTTGTGTTCTCCCGAACTTTGCATAAGTTTTAACATACTGTCTTTTTTGTGTATTAACATTTTGCGTCAGCCGGTTGAATGTATGGTATCGAAATTTGGTATATCGTATAACCTATAGTGTTGAAATGGCACCAAGAAATGGCACGTAAAGGGGGCTTCTAATTTATTTTTCTCTTAAATAAATTGGAAGAGAAATTGTAATTTCATCTCATGACAACTTATATTAGTTAAATAAGTTAGGAAGACTTAGTTAGCTTAGGAAATTCAGGTTGGAGGTCAAAGAGGAGGCATGTAGAGTTATTCCTATATTTTAGGGGGTCAAGTTAAAGTTATTTGTGAGTTGGAATTAGTTAACTCAATTAATTGAGTTAAAATTAGTTTAACTAGTTCTAACTGAGATATGGGCTAGTGATAGGTCTAGTGAACTAGATCTGATTTAATTCACAAGTACTAATCAATCAGTTAACTAATAATTCACTATAAATATTTGTTTCATGTAAGTTCTATGGAAGAACCATTTCAGTTTGAGGTTAGAGGGAAGAGAACTATCCATTGTATATTTATAAACTCGTACAGGTCATGTATGAGGTCATCAAGAAGCCTTGGATGAATTGTGCAATCAATTCTTGGGAATTTCCTATTTAATAGAGCCACAAATCCTCCAACAATGTGTGAGAAAGGTTGGCGAGACAAAGGTTGATCATAGGCTCAGTATTTAGCTCAAAAATTAAATTGCTCAAAATTCATTGGAAACTAAACGAAAGCAACTGAACTATCACCAGGAATCCGACGCAAATCATTTTGTCGAAAACCAACTTTGGATGAAGAATTTGTAGTCTGCTGACCGTCGTTTAGAATAGGATTTTTTTTTTTTAAATTGCAGAAGAGTGACAGGTTGATGACATGGCAACCCAGTCGGCATGCAGGGAATATTCTTTAGTATATCCCTAGTGGAACTGTGACAAGTTTCACAACTAGATTCACCAGTTTGGTTTGAAAATGAATTTTTTTAAAGGATCTGCTCCTAAGGTTGAATTCCATTTTTTTTATGTGGGAGGACATCCCAACCAGGGACCGCTACGTGTCCCCTTTGGTAGACCCCCTCTCGAAGGTCAGGTTCGAATTTCATATGGCATGGTGGTCGAATTTAATTTTATGGAAGGTTGGTTTATGTACAGGTTGCAGAGGCAGAGGAGCAATTTTACTCATTTTTTTTTGTCACTTTGAAGAATTTTGAAGCTTAGGGCCACCAGGAAGGAAGGCCATGATTATATCAGTTGAAGGCCAAATGGAGTGACTGAATAGTCATTTATGATAGATTTTGACATATTGGACTCATTGAAGTATGTTTCAGGAGCATTTGATGCATGTAAACAATAATTTATACACTATGGAGCTAATACATAGGCCCAAGCCATAGAATATGGACCAAGGATATGTAGTCGAGGAGGGGTGAACTCCTTCATCAAAAATATTTTTTAATGAATCAATTATGATAGTTTGATCTTCTTTATGTTTCTGTTGTTTAGAATTTGAATTTCATACTTTATGCTCTTGAAATAACTCATAAAAACAAAGTTAAAGTACTTCTTTGACACACATAAGGAACAAGGAAACCTGTACATCAACATAAGATCAGTAAATAAATTTTAAAATCTGAAAATAAAATTAGCACAACAAAACTATCATTCATACATAGATCAAGTTGGTATCAGAGATTGGTTGAAAGGCAAGGTTATTTTCTTGATAGTTTCTTGAGTTTTGTGTAAGTTTAATGGTTGCAAATTTGTGATCATGATAAGGTTAAAGTTGGAGAAAGGTGAAGGTAAATTGTTGGTTTCAAGTCCCGAGATTAGGACCAGAAGAAGGAGAGCGACAAGAGTGCCATCTTCACCCAAATTTCGACTCATAGCTTCACTTGAAGCACCTCAAGTTTTGTCTCAAGAAGCTGAGGTTGAAGAGGTACAAGTTGTATAATAAGTTGAGCTGATTGAAGTGGTACATGCGTTACAAGTTGAGCTTGAATCAATAGTCATCATGTTAGGTGTTGGAGAGACTCAAGGTCATTCAGAAGTGGGTGATTTGTAATATTCCCAATTAGCTATTGCTAGTTGGAATATTATAGTTTCTCCATTTTTGCAGTTAGAAGAATAAAAGGGCAATAAAACAATCCCAATGTGAAAGGGGATTAGTTTAGGAGGGAAAATAAAGCCACCTTGATGTGAAAGGGAGAAATGTAGGTGAACTAGATCTAGTTGACCAAGTCAACAGCGCTGCTACAAGAGGAGGGAAACTAGTAAGGACAACGCAGTTTTGAAGGGGGAATATTTTCTAGGAAGTCACCTCATTAATGAGTGGGGTCAGGGGTGAGGAGGCTCACCAAGGATAAGAAGAAGGGGATAGCAGCAAGGAAGGCATTCAGTATTCATCTATGTTTGGTCTTTTGACTACTTGCAGGCTTCAGCTGTTTAGCTGTGGTTGTAGCACTGTTTAGTGCAAGGAATTCTCATGCGGGAATTCCATCCTCTTCCTTGTATCAACTTGTTTAAGGGATCAAAGGGGAAGGTTCTGAGCTATATTTCCACCATTTGACTTAAGGTAAAGTAGGCACCAACATCAACAATGCAGTCTATTCTAGAAAATGTGTCTTTTCTGAGGGTGCAGCAGTAGCAGGGTTGAATCCCTTGATTTTGTGCTAGTATATGAGGAGAAGGTGTCTATTTCTCTTCGAAAAGTCTATTAAGGAGGGCCTTTGGCCATTTTTTTGTATTGATCAGCTATTTCATGTTTTATTCAGTTATATCTAATACAGATTTGTAGTAGACTGCATGATTTTTTGTAGTACTGTCTTTTATGCTTGTGTAATGATGGAAACCCTTACCGAGTTGTCTTATTTCTTCTATAAAAGAGGTTAAACCTCCATTTCTTGGCTCTATGATTGATATAATCTACAGATCTGTACTTATTCATAATTTTTTGTAGAAACCCTCATATGAATTATGCTATTGCAGTCTTCAGGAATTCTATTGTTGAAAGTAATGGGATTAGGGTGTTTTTTTTAAGCTATATTAAGCTGGGGAGATCTGTTTAATTTAGCTAGGATGATTTGTTTCTGATGCCATTTGGTATGTGAGGTCCATACAACATATATAAGTCGATCCAAGTCCTTTTTCATGTTTCCATAGCGTAATTTTCTGAATACAACGTTTTCACTGACCATAGTGCAGCGATTCCTGAAAATGAATATTACAGTGGTATCAGAGCTTTGCTCTTGGCTCATCTTTTGGGGATAATCTATCTATAGTATGGAGGAGGAAGATGTTTCAAAAATCCTACTTCAGACCATGAACAACAGGTACCCCATACATAGGATCGATGAACTAATGGATGAGTTGGGGGGATCTAAATACTTCTCCAATATTGATTTGAGATTTGGGTATCATCAAATCAAGGCGAGGGATTAGGATATCCCCAAGATAGCATTCAGATGTCACTACGAGAATTTAGAATTTTTGGTGATGCCCTTTTGGCTGACTAATTCCCTAGCAACTTTCCAATCTTGCATGAATCACATCTTCCATGGTCATTTGAGAAAGTTTGTATTGGTCTTCTTTGATGATATTTTTATCTACAGCTGCACTTTGGAGGAGCATTTGCATCATATTTAAATAGTTTTACATATTCTCAAGGAGTAGCAATTCTACGCCAAGCTCTCCAAATGTGAATTTAGCCTCACAGAGATGATATATTTGGGTCACATCATAGGAGTGGATGGAGTAAGGGTGCATGAGGAGAAGATCCGGGCTATTAGAGATTGGCCTGAGCCTAGAAATGTCATAGAAATCTGGGGGTTTGTTGTCATATGCACTTATTACTGGAAGTTTGTGAAAGGGTTCTCACAACTAGCAGCACCACTCATAGACTTGACCAAGAAGGGAGCTTTCCATTAGACACCTACAGTGTAGAGAGCTTTTGATAAGCTCAAAGAGGTAATGAGTAGCTATCCTGTATTGGTTTTGCCTGATTTTTCTCAACCTTTTGTTCTAGAATGTGATGCATCAGGTGAAGGAATTGGAGCAGTTGAAAGCAGGAAGTTGCTTCCTGATGAAAGGTTATACCCCATCTATGATAAAGAAATGTTGGCTATCATGCATGCATTAGCCAAGTTCCAGTACTACTTGGTGGGGAATAAGTTCAAGGTGAAGACTGACCATAACAGTCTTAGATTTTTCCTTGAACAGAAGCAAATCCAAGAGAGACAACAGAAGTGGGTGAGAAAAGTCCAAGCATATGACTTTGACATAGAATATGTCAAGGGGAAGAGCAATGTGGTGGTTTATGCTCTATCCAGGAGGCCTACAACGCTGTCCTTGAGGGGCATGGATGCAGATTGGAAGGCTCAACTTTTAGTTGAGTATTCCAAAGATGACTTTGCATGTGAGATACTAGATGGAGTGGTATCAGATGAGAGTTATAAGGTGATGGATGAAATCATCTATTACCAGGACCAGATCTTCTTGGCTAAGAATTCCAAGCTCAAGGAGAAGATCTTACCAGCATCACATGATTCCCCACTTGCAGGCCATCAAGGCTTCACAAAGACTTATAGGGCCATAAGAGAGAGATTCACATGGAAGGGTCTCAAAGAGGATGTGCTCCAACATGTCAAGGAGTGCACAATTTTTCAGAAAAATAAGGGAGAGTACACCCACCCTGCTGGGTTATTGGAACCACTACCTATTCCAGATGGGAAGTGGGAAAGCATCTCTATGGACTTCATCACCGGCCTATCGACAATACAGGGTAAGGATTGTATCTTTGTAGTTGTTGATAGACTAACAAACTACTCTCATTTATTTTCCATTTCTGCAAATTATACTGCTTCACAGGTGGCTGAGCTTTTCTTTAGAGATGTATTTAAACTCCATGGTCTCCCAAGGACCATAGTGAGTGATCGAGACAACCACTTCATGGGTGGCTTTAGGCAAGAAATTTTCTGGTTAGTGGGGATTGATTTGACACCAAGCACTAGCTATCACCCACAAACCGATGGGCAGACTGAGATAGTGAACAAGTGGCTGGAAGGCTACTTGAGAAACTATGTTGCAAGTCAACAGAGGGCTTGGCTTCGTTGGCTCCACTTGGGGGAGTATTGTTACAACAATACTCACCATATGTCTATTGGTATGACTCCATTCCGAGACTTATATGGGTATGATGCACTATCATTTGGTGATGTTATGTTTGTGGCAAGTAAGGCTCCAAGAGCAAAGGAATGGATTCAGGAGAATCAAGTCATACTTAGAGCCCTCAAAGACAACATTGCTACTGCCCAAAACCAGCAGAAGATATATGTAGACCGTGGTCGGGTAGAGAGATATTTTGAGGTGGGAGATCTAGCCTATCTGCATCTTCATCCTTATAGATAGTCCACACTCAAGGAGAAGGGAGTTGAGAAGCTCAAACCACGTTTCTATGGGCCATACAAGGTGATCAATTGTGTTGGTAAGGTAGAATATGAGTTGGAGCTTCCTAAGGGGAGAAAGATCCACAATATTTTCCATGTTTCTTGCCTCAAGAAGGCCATTGGGAGGAATTTAGTTGCCAACATGTATCACCCCCCCATTGATGATGAGTACCACCTAATTTTGCAGCCAAAAGAAATCTTAGACACAAGGGAGAGGTAGCTAAGAAGCAGAGTTATAAATGAATATCTGATTCGATGGAGGAATCTACCAGATGAGGATGCCACTTGGGGAGGAGAGAAGATCTTGCAGCATCCTACTTTGTTTTTTCTTGAGGACAAGAAAATTTTGAGCAGGGAGGACTATAATATTCCCAATTATCTATTGCTAGTTGGAATATTATAATTGCTCCATTTTTGCAGTTAGAAGAATAAAAGGGCAATAAAACATTCCCAATGTGAAAGGGGATCAGATTAGGAGGGAAAATAAAGCCACCTTGGTGTGAAAGGGGGAAATGGAGGTGAACTAGATCCAGTTGACCAAGTCAACAATGCTGCTACAAGAGGATGGAAACCAGTAAGGACAACACAGTTTTGAAGGAGGAATATTTCTAGGAGGTCACCTCATTAATGAGTGGGGTCAGGGGTGAGGAGGCTCACCAAGGATAAGAAGAAGGGGATAGTAGCAAGGAAGGCATTCAATATTCATCTATGTTTGGTCTTTTGACTACTTGCAGGCTTCAGTTGTTTAGTTGTGGTCGCAGTACTGTTTAGTGCAAGGAATTCTCATGCGGGAATTCCATCCTCTTCCTTGGATCAGCTTGTTTAATGGATCAAAGGGGAAGATTCTGAGCTATATTTCCACCATTTAACTTGAGGTCAAGCAAGCACCAACATCAGAAGCACAATCTATTCCAGAAACTGTGTCTTTTCTGATGGTGCAACAGCAGCAGGGTTGAATCCCTTGATTTTGTGCTAGTATTTGAGAAGGTGTGTATTTCTCTCTGGAAAGTCTATTAAGGAGGGCCTTTGGCCATTTTTTTGTATTTATCAGCTATTTCATGTTTTATTCAGTCATATCCAATACAGAGTTGCAGTAGACTGCCTGATTTTATGTAGTACTGTCTTTTATGCTTGTGTAATGTTGGTAACCCTTGCCGGGTTGTCTTATTTCTTATATAAAAGAGGTTAAACCTCCATTTCTTGGCTATATGATTAATATAATCTCCAGATCTATAATTATTCATAATTTTTTGTAGAAACCCTCATATGAATTATGCTATTATAGTCTTCAATAATTCTGTTGTTGAAAGTGATGGGATTGGGGTGTTTTTTTTAAGCTATATTGAGTTGGGGAGATCTGTTTAATGTAGCTAAGATGATTTTTTTCTGATGCCATTTGGTATATAAGGTCCATACAACATATATAAGAGGATCCAAGTCTCGTTTCATGTTTCCATAGCGTAATTTTCTGAATACATCATTTTCACTGACCATAGTGCAGCAATTCCTAAAAAGGAATATTACGTGATTTCAAGGGAGACTTCATTGAAATAAAAAGGATGGTTAAAATTATGTTTGATGCATTTAATGTTGCGATGGCAGGATAAGGCTCTAAGCCTCCACATGGAGAAGTAAATTTAGATGATAAGAAGGATGAAGAGAAGATTTCAAAGGTTATTGGAGGAAATCCACCTCCATCTCCACCATCTTCATCATCCTCATCTTCTCCATCAATATAATCTTCCACTTCCACCACAAAAACCACTCACACTCACTCAAAATCCACAAAAAGAAAGACCACCTTACTCAAACTAGATGTCAAATTTGAGATTCCAATGTATAATGGCATGGTAAATGAAGAAATATTGGACAATTGGATACGCCAATTGGAGGTGTACTAGAGGATTATAAATCTTCACGAAGATGACATAAAGATTCAGTTGGCTTCTTTGAGGATGGAAGGATCTACACTTGTATGATGGGAAGAAAGGACTCAAGGAGAGATTAAAAAGTATGGTAAGATCTCTATGTCTGGGTCAAGTTTTATTGCTATCATTAAAAGGAAATTCTATCCCTTAGCTTACATGAAAAATGTTGTTATGGAGTGGAAAAATTTGAGATAGTTGAAAGGGCAAAGTGTGCAAGATTATACTCATGATTAGGAGAAGAGATATTATATTGGCCATTAATTTATATTCTCAAGAACGTTTTCTAAATTATGTTGGGGCTTTGCACAGTTACCTTAGGCACACTATTCTCATGTTTAATCCCACAAACATAGATCAAGTTTGTATTCAAGACACACACTTAGAGGTAAGAGGGAAAAAAAACATAGATGAGAAAAGTGAAAGTGAGGGTAAAGGAAAGCGAAAGTTTTATGGAAGAGGAAAAATAAATATCTCTGTAAAAAGAGAGAATAAAAAACTCACATGAAAAAATTGTTCAGAGAATGGCCATGATGAAGACCACAGTTGGAAACTTCATGCAGAGTTGAAGCCAAAGAAATTGAAAGCCAAAGAAAAGGGTAAAATTGTTGCTATAGTTGAACATGGCTTAGGGTTAGATTCGGGAGATGAGACAAATATTAAAGCCATGGGTTTGAAATTTAAATATATTGCAAGCACTAGTTCTTCAAATTGTTCAAATGTTACTCTTGATGAAGATACAATAATATAAATTTTCCATATTAGAGTTGTCTCTAAACATACCAAGATTGCTACACTTTTTGATAGTGGGTCACAAGCTAACATGATTTCCGAAGACTTGGTTAAGCAGCTACACCTTGAAACTATTAGACATCCAGGACCATATCCTTTGGGTTGGATTTGAAAGAATGAAACTTGCAGGTTACAAGGAAGTGCTTACTAATATTCGCCATCAATTCAAACTTTATTGATGAAGTTGAACTTGATGTGGTGCCTCCTGAGATATAAGTTATTATATTGGGAATCCCTTATCTGTATGACAGGAAAGCAGTATTTCATAACCATGAGAATAAGTATCACTTGTTTAAAGATGGTATTGATTACATAATTAGAGCACATAAAAATAATACATGTTTGTCTCTTATACATGCAGGAGAAATGAAGAGGATAGTGAATGCAAGTCAGAATTTGACATTTTCGATGATCAAACTAAGAGATGTTTTGAATAAAAGTTTTCAAAAATATGATTATTATTGTAATGAGATGTTTTAGGATTCTAATAGGTTTCCTTTGAAATAAGGTGAACAAGATGTAAAACATTTGCAACAGTCGACATTAGTGTTGAGCAATGTTGGAAACAAGATGTTAATGCAAGAGAGTGCAAAGGTCAAAGAGAAAGAGACAAAGTAGCTTGGAAAAGAAGGCATGGGTTCCAAAAATTATTGTTTATGGTTTCCAAAGGGTACATGACAATGGAAAAGATACTTGGTCAAGAGTCAATGCAAGTACAAAGTGAGAGCAGCTAAGGATCTCCATGGTGACCCTGTGCGAGGTGAGACAATTTTTAAGTTTCCTTTGCTTAAATACCAAGGTAGGAACACAATGGTTTCTGCAAGAATAACTTGTTGTTCTACAAATTCAGAAAAATTTCCACATGAAGGTGTCAATGACAGCAAGAGAAGGTCACAAGAATCAAGACAAAAGTTAACTTTTTTTGAAAAGCTCCAAATGATGAAAATGGGAAAGGTTCAATGGATAGAGACTAGAAGGGTGAGGGAAAATTACGCTCATCCATATGATCATTAATTAGAGACATTTTGGGGTCTAAAAGGATTCTAGTGGGGAGGAATGATAAGAGGCTCATTATTTAGCTCAAAAATGTAAGTGCTCAGAATTGATTGGAAACTGAATGAAAGAGACTGGCCCATCGCCAGGAATTCGACGCAATTCATTTCGTCAAAAACCGACTTCAGATGAAAAATTTATAGCCTACTAACCACCATTCGTAACAAGAAATTAAAAAAAAAAAAATTCAGAACAGTGATAGGTTGATGACATGGTAGCCCAGTCAGGATGTAGGGAATATTATTCAGTTTATGCCTAGTGGCACTGTGACAAGTGTCACAACTAGATTCATTATTTTGGTTTGAAAGTGAAATTATTTTAAGGATTTTCTCCTAATGTTGAGTTTAATTTTTTTTATGTGGGAGGACAACCCAACCAGGGACCACCACATGTCCCCTATGGTAGCAAAGATTCATATTAATCCGCATTAAGGCATAATTTGTTTGCATTTTCTATAACCTAAGGTTCATAAATATATGGAGCGTTACATATTAGTTAAACTAAAGTCCAGTCTGAGTTTATTTATATTGGAGTGTAACTATATCATAACCAAATTTCAAACATTAATTTGTGGCACATATTTAAACTATGGGTTAATATATCAGTTGGAAAAATATGTATAGAGGGGCGGAGGTCCGGGCTCAACCCCACGACTTCCCACATACCACTCTCCATCATAACCATTATGCCATTGACATCGGACTTAATAGTCCATGCAACAAAACATTATTTGAAATATTCAGTCCAACCAATGGAGGTTTGAAGGAGATCAACCCCCTTCCCATGCGACTGTTCCATTAAAATTGTGGCAGAGGGCTCTGACTAACTGTGTGCTTAGAGTGCTAATCCTCATTAAAATGATGCTTACCTATTAATTAAACTCCTAGATTAAAATGGCAGAAATTTTGGTAGCACCTCCAATTTCGGCAGAACCACCAGATTGTCGGGGTTAACTGGAGTCTTCTCTAGATTTGGAGGAGGAATCTAGGGAAAAAGTAAATTGGCCATATCTTGAGAAATTTTCGACAAATAGTGGCTCAGGAAGAGTCATTCCTAGGAGAATGGCATGCTTTGAACATATTATTACAGGTTTGAGAGGTAGAGGAGAAATTCTATAGGTGTTTTATCACTTTGAAGAATTTTGAAGCTTAGGGCCACTAGGAAGGAAGGCCATGCCTAGATGAGATGAAGGCCAAATGGAGTGAGTGAATAGTCATTTCTAATATATTTTGAATAGTATGCTTCAAGAGCATTTGATGCATGTAAACAACAATTTATGTGCTACTGAGCTAACACATAGGCCCAAGCCATGGAAGTTGGACCAAGGAGATGTAGTCCAGGAGGGGTGAACTCCTTCATCAAAACTCTACTTTAATGGATCAATTATGATGGGTTTTTTTTATTTGTGTTTTTTATTTATTTAGCATTTGAATTTTGTACTTTATGCTCTTGAAATCACTCATAAAAACTTAATTAAATTACGTGTTTGATAGACATAAGCTACAAGGAAACCTATACATCAAGCATAATATCACTAAATAAATTTTAAAATCTGCAAATGAAATTAGCACAACAAAACTAACATTCATACATAGATCAGAGGTTGAGAAATGGTTAAGCATTTCACTCATTTTTCCTAGATCAGTGTGATATAGTCAACAAAGTGCATAAGTTTCTCAGTGAGAGAAAATAATTATATTTTTTCATGGTATTGACTGTATACAATATACAGATAGTTGGGTTTTTCATAGTTTCTTTCCCTAGATACATCTTGTGTTGTGTGATTGATAATTTCTTTCTCTTACTTTTTATGTGATTGTGCAATCGTATTTGGTTTATGCAAATTGTAGAAGGATTCAATATTTTGTTTTAGTACATTACAATATCACATTGAATCTCGTTGGATAAATTTCTACATATAGTTTTGGGGAAAGGGTTAACCCCATACCCTGGTTGGTGGACGAAGGTCTAGGGTTAACCCGAGTCCCCACTTCGGGCTTTATCGCCATTTACATTCAAATAAAAAATTAAACCCATAGTGATTAAGAACCAACAGAGTGGGTCCAGTGGAGGGCTTGGCTGGTACACGATAGGTCTTGTGTAATATCCCAAAAATTTATACTTCATCTAAATTGAATATTATAGTTGGTTTTATCTTTAGATAGATGAATAAATGGGCAGGGATGCCCATTAACCTCTTTAGAAGAAAGAATAAGATTCCTCATGTGAAAAGAGGAATAATAAGCAGCTGGAAGGAGCACATTTAGGTGTGAACAAGGAGGATATCATGTTGATTGAGTCATCTTTGAGCAAATCAACATACACTATCTAGATACATTGTATCTCCTTGATAAAATGTGCGGATTTGGTGGTGCAAAACTTGCATGAGCCTGGTGGAAAATGTGGATGGAACCCAATGTGAAGAGGTTCACTTGCTATATATGGAGAGGATGGAAGCCTTTTCCATTCATGTTTTGAGATTATCATTTTGATATTTTTCTTCTTAGACTTGGCTTCCTCTTCCTTTTTAGCAGGGTTGCAGTGTTTTTCAGCACAAGGGTGTTCCCAAGCAGGAATCCCACCTCTTCCCTTGAGAGGCCTCTTGGGAGAGTATTGTACTAATTTGTTCCACATCCAGGCTTGAGGCCAAACATAAGTCTTCAGTCACAGTGTTATTTCTGTAGAAGTGTAATGTTGTGTTCCGGGTGTTGCAGTGGAAGATTGATCATTCCACTTCCGTGTCTATTTTTCAATAGAGGGTACCTTCCTTCTCTTGAGAGATCAGAAAAGGAGATTTCTGAGCTCATTTCATATCTTGGTGCTTGGCTAAAGAGCCTCTACTCTCCTACAGTGCAGTCCCTTGCAGGAACTCCGTCATTTTCCAGAGAGTTGCTACAGCAAGGTTTTAGGCCTTGTTTCTGAGCTAGTTTCCTAGGGAAAGGGCCAACCCTTCTCCTGAAAAGCTAGAAAGAGGGATTCTTATCCATATTGTACATTATTCAGCTATGTTCATGTAATGTTGCAGTGAGATTGCATTTTTTTTTAGCTGAATATTCATATCTACCCATTTTGTACATGTGTCTCAAGAAACCCTTGCGAGGTTATCTCTATAATGCAATAAGGAGGCCAGATCTTTGTTTTCTTAGCATATTGTGCCATCCATCTCCAGACCTATGATTTTCTATTGTGATGTTGTAGAAACCCTCATAAAATAACGCTATACATGCTTTAGTCTTTTCTGCATAGTCTATGTCATGGGATTTGGGCATTTCTAAGTCATTGTAAGGCCGGGAGATCTGTTTAACCTATCAAAAGGGATTTGTTTCTGATCCCCTTTTTTATGTAAGGGCCTTAATCTATATGCTAAGGTGTCCATTAATTATTTCCCCTTATTACCATGCAGTTACCTCGGAATAATGTTTGTAGGGTCTGTTTTGCTGCTTTTCCCCACTTGGAGACAGTGTATAAAGGAATAATTTTGCTAATATGTTCATAATATGATGGAAATGTGTTTAAAACACATTTTATGAGATAATTTTCTACAGTACTTTCATTTGTTTTCATGTATTGCTAGATCTCCAACTTTGGAACATTATAAGATGTTCCCATTGTTGTAGAATTTCCCTATTTTGAGATATTATAGTGGTATCGGAGCATAGTCTTGGCACAACCTGTGAATCTCAGCCATTATGGCATCAAAAGAAGGGGAGATGTATAGAAAAGAAAAGACTCCATTATGTGGAGGAAGAAAGCAAGACAAGCTTTCAAAGCTTCTTCCAAGATCTATACCGAGTAATCAAGGAGATCTGAAGAAAATAAGAATGGAGATGGAATCTCCAGAAGAGTTTGGATCTAGAGCTAGATCTAGATTTGCACATGGTAAGTGTGAGCATGTAGCTACACATCATGATGGACAGTGCAGTCAAATGCCCAGATCTATCATGAGATGGATGAAAGGAGGGAGAATGCCTAAGAGGAAAAATATTAGTGATTTGTTGGAGTATGAATCTCAAACTGAGAGGTTTAGAGATCATACTACTTTCCAAGAGTTTTGAAAGATCCAGGTGAAGAGAAGCAAGTAGCAGAATATGGATAGATTTCTTCTATCTACTTTTGATGGTTCACTAACATGTTCAGCTAGAGCTTGGGTGAAGGAGCTAGACTCCTATTTGCAGCAACACCACATTTCTGAAGATGAAGCCATCATAATTGCAACACCGCATTTCGGAGGTAAGGCCTATGCATGGTGGATTTTTGAATCTTGTTCTTTGAAAAATGCAAATACTTCCTCTTATGCAAGATTCATTAAAACATTGGTGGGAAGGTTTGATGGGAAACTTCCTAAGACACATTTATTGGAGCAAGAAAAACCTAAGAAAACAAAAACCTTGCATGTGATGGAAGAAACTATAAACTTAACTCCACTTTAGAAAACCATGGGAGAAGCTAACATCTTGCATCATACCTTACTAGAGGCAAGACCTCTATCTCATATTCCTAAACAAGAGGGCATGGAGATCTCTTTTTCAGGAGAGGATCCAATTATTAGAGGGTTGCCCATACACATTGATGAAGATGAGGGCAACATCGCTGTCACATCCAGAGCACATCTAGTACCTCATGCAGAGGAAGGAGGAGCACATGCTCCAATAGGAGGAATTTTTGTATCTTTGCAATAATCTCCCCAGGATCTCATACATGGAGGTCAAAGCACAATCAATGAGCAGCATGATTGTGAAGCATTGCAGATGGAAGGAGAAGGTAGGAAGGAAGGGAATCATCACTTGATGAGGAGCACACAACCTTCTCTATTTCAGAGCCAATGCAAAAGGGAGGTAGACTGATCTGCGCTATGAGAGAAAGTGCAATATTTCCCACCTATATGTACAATCTAGTCTTGACATTGATGTCTCACTACAAGGAGGTATTCCACCTGGGAGGCCACCAAATCTAGAGTTGATGAGAGACATCTGGCCTCTTGGTTCACCACTCTTGGATTCTGGAAGGGTGAAGATTTGGGAGGATGACTTTGGCATGAGGGATGTCAAGTTAATATGCAGCAGGATGAGAGGAGCTTCATATGCCAAATCACCAGCACTGTCTCTTAGGAGGATTGATCAATATTGGAGGTCTCAACTTTTGGTGGAGTACTCCAAGGATCTTGGTGCATGCATGATTCTTGATGACCCATATGGAGATGATAGATATATGGTGGATGATGTGGTCATCTATTCTTATGGTAGTGTTTTCCTGACAAGAGCCTCTAAGCTCAAGGAGAAGCTGATGCATGCAGCACATGAGGATTTCTTTTCCATGCATTATGGTGAATATCTTTCTTTTGCAGAGAAGTTCAATTGGGAGGGCATCTAGCATGATATATTTCAGCATATGGAGGGATGCATAGGCCAGATGGTGATGGAGAGGATGTCACAGCCATTTCCCCACTCATTGGAACTGAGGGAGGAATTCCAGTTAAGCCATTTTAGCTCAGGGTCTCAAGTACATGATGGAGGAGGTATAATTTCACATTATGTTTTGTACTTATTTAATTTGTAGGAGCAACATGTTGTACCAAGGAGGATCATCCCTTCTTGCATTTTGTATGATGATGTACTTGTAGCTACTTACAACATTGATATTGGCTACCTTATTGGTGGGCTGTGGGGGAAGCCACATGATTTTTTTTGTGCACCATTGGCACCTCATTGTACTTTCATATTTCCATCTTATAGAATGATTGTGGCAGCAAACAAGTGGCTGGGAGAACACTTGTTATCACTTTTTTTATGTAGGCAAAGGTTACATTGCATTGGTTCCATGGGTGGAACTATGATCCACTCTCCGGTTGTCATTTGGCAGCTTGTTTTCATTGGATTTTGCTTCCGTATATTGCTGATATTTTTATGTTCATGAGGAGCATTGTTTGGAGAGTGCTGGATGAGTTATAGATGCCCATTGGGAGCATGATTCTGCCTACTTTACATGCTACATATTTCAGGAGGAACAATGGGCAGCCCATGATTGCCATATTACATCTCTTTTCTTCATGTGGGAGGAACCATTTGAAGAACTTGAGTTCTGGGAGGAGGCACTTCATGGTTGATTTGTTTGTTGGGATAACTTCGGCCATTCTTGGAGGCCATGTCATTTCAGCCCAAGGAAAGAAACAGCCCCATACTTACCATAAATAGAGAGAGAAACAACTTGGAAAGGAAAAGCCAATCTCTCCATGCAGCCCCACTACATTGCACAAACCAGGGGTTAAAATTTTCTTTGATGAGCTACCTAGGATGGCCCATTTCATTTGGATGATAGCATAGGTGAGGGAGTCACTCATTGGGAATGAGACTTCCCACGTTTTTCATCACTCCTACCTTCAGGAGGCCATTGGACAATAAGGAGATTTCCACTTGCACCTTCCACTTTCTCATGTTTTACACACTTGGGAGGAATCATTGGAGGACAGATTTATTGCTGAGATATGGTGGGATCTATTGATGAGGTGACCACAAGAAGAGGAAGGGAGAAATTTTTCTCTACCTTTGCAGTTGCTTGAGGACAAGAAAAATTTTGGAGGGGGAGGACTGTAATATTCCCAAAATTTAGACTTCATCTAAATGGAATATTATAGTTGGTTTTATATTTAGATAGATGAATAAATGGGTAGGGAGGCCCATTAACCTCTTTATAAGAAACAATAATATTCCTCATGTGAAAAGAAGAATAATAAGCAGCTGGAAGGAGCACGTTTAGGTGTGAACAAGGAGGATATCATGTTGATTCAGTCATCTTTGACCGAATCAACATACACTGTCTAGATACATTGTATCTCCTTGATAAACTATGCAAATTTGGTGGAGGACAACTTGCATGAGCCTGGTGGCAAATGTGGATGGGACCCAATGTGAAGAGGTTAACTTGCTATATATGGAGAGGATGGAATCCTTTGCCATTCATGTTTTGAGATTATTCATGTTTGATTTTTGATCACTAAAATGATCCAACAGATCATTCCTCCCACTCAAAGCTTTTGGAACTCCAAAATCTCTTTATGAATCACCAAATATATGAGGGTACAACTCCCTCACCCTTCTAGTCTAAATCCACTAAACTTTTCTTGAATTTGTCCCTTTGAGATTTTCATGAAAGTAAATCTATTTCCTTGATTTTGGAGTCTTTTTCTTACTGTCAAAGATGACATCTTCTTGCAATTTCCAAAAATATGCAGATAGAAGACTTCCTTTGAAGGGATATGCACATTCCCTCCTTGGTCTTCAATCCAAGGAAACTTATGCAATCTCAAATTCTTCTCGCCTTGAACATTGTCGTCATGATGATGCCTATCATGTCTAGCCTTGATCTTGGCTCGACTCTTGACCAAATTTGATTTCCTTCGCCACACACAATTTTCAAAGCCAAAGCATTATGAAACACACAAGAAGAATTTTTGGACCCAATTTCCTCTTTGTCATATTTATTTTTCATTTTCTGTTTGACCCCTGCATTCTTTAACACTCGCATCTTGTTCGCACCAATGCTCAACAATGATGCATCGTGTTACAAATTTGCTTCATATTGTTTACCTATTTTAGGAGGAAACGTTTTAGACTTCGGAAAAATCTTATCACATTCATTAAAAACCTCAATGAAATCATATTTAAAACTTGAATCATATCCCTGAAAGGCTTCATTCACAACATATTTATGCTTGATCATTAATAATGTAAAATTCTAACTAGTATTAATAATTCTCTTCATTTGTCCAACATTCATAAGAGACAAACTCATTTTCTTACTATGCACTCTAGCATTGTACTCAATACTGTTCTTGAAAAAATGATATGTGTTCTCATGGCAATGAAAAATTTCTCTCCTATCATAAAGATATGGGATTTCCAAAAGAATACCACAAAAATCAAGTAGAACTACATCAAGTTTAACTTCATCAAGAAAGTTTGTAGTGGTTGCAAATCCAAGTATGCACTTCCTTGCTGCCCGCAATTTTTTATTCTCACATACCCAACCTAAAGGATATGGTTTAGGATGAGTTATGGTCTCTAAATTCAACTTCTTGACAATGTCTTTAGAGATAAGATATTCTTGTGAACCACTATCAAATAATGTGTCTATCTTGATATGCTTTGAAATAGATATAATATGGAAAAGCTCAAACCTTGTTTTTTCATCTTGAGCATCATTGACACAACTTGAAGAACTAGTAATTGCAATATCCTTACCTTTCAAACCCATGGTTGTGATCCTTGTTTCATCTTTGTAAACATAACCTAAATCATGTTGTGTAGTTGCAACTATCTTCTCCTTCTCCTTGTTCTTAAACATTTTGGGTATCATCTCTCGATGAATTTTCCAACAATGATCTTCATCGTGGCCCCTTTTGGAATAGTGTTTGCATGTAATTTTTTCTTTCTCCATATTGATGGAAACATTCTTCTTTCCCTTTCCTTTGAGCACACCCTTTCCTTTTTATCGAGACTCGAATGTGTTCTCACTTTTTTCATCAAAAAAATGTTTCCCTCTTGTGTATAGATGTGTGGCCTATAGGAAAAATTCATATAAACTTGTAGGGTTAAACATGAGAATTGTATGTATCAAATAGCTATGAAAATCTCCAACGTATTTCAGCAATGTTTCTTGAGATCAAAAATATATACCCAATATCAATTCTCTCCTTCTAAACTCTTGGGTATAATTTTTCCCACTTTGACCCTTTTATTTACTAAAGTTTTGGAAATCCATAATAGATTTTTGCCTATATGCTAATGGATAAAATTGTCTTCTCAATGTAGCAACAAAACCATTCAAAGAAGATAAAACCTTTCCATGTTTCTTCATTTCCTCTTGAGTTTTGGCTTCCCACCCAATAAGTATTGCACTTTTCAACCTTAAAGAAGCAAGATGAATCTTGGTCTCATCATCCTTAATAATTTGTATCCAGAAATACACTTCAAGCTGACAAACCCAATCTAATCTCTCAGTTTTTACCTCTCCATCATACGTAGGAAAATCAAACTTTATGTGAAGTTTTAAAAATGGAGTTTTACCATGTCCCTTTGGAGAATGTGGAGGTGTTTGTGAATGGGTTGATGTAGAATATGATGATGGTGAATATGGATGTCAGGATGGGGGTGAAGATAGTGGTGGAGACAAAGGTGGTTTATCACCATTCCCTCCATTCCCTTTTGGAGGTGATCAGAGGCTCTATATTTAGCTCAAAAATTAAAGTGCTTAGAAATGCTCCAGACCAAAATGAACGGATATATCTCATCACTAGGATTCCAACGCAACTCGTTTCATCAAAATCTAAGTTCGTATGAGTAAGTTATGGCCTATTCTTCATTTTCTCAAACTGGTAAAAAGTGTGCAGAACAGTGACAGGCTGATGACTTGGCATTCCAATCAGCACCTCAAGAATCTTTAGGGGATATTCTTCAATTTTCAGCTAATGAAATTGTGACAAGTGTCACAATCATATTCGCCAATGTTTCTTGGGGAAATTTAAATTGTCCTCCTAACCCTAAGGTTGGAATTTTTTACATATGGTGGATTATTTTTTCAATTAGGTGAAATTTTGGGCCAATGGAGAAGGGCCATGTGGCATAAACAAAGGATGCCACGTGCCCTCCCCCATGGCAAGGTTGGAGGGAAATATATATTTCAAACCATAGTCAAGTGGGCGCATTATTTTAAATCCAAGGTTCAACAATTATCAACGGGTGCATATATTATTCGCAAATATTTGTTTATCCAAAGTTCATATACCAAGGTATGTTTCATGTTCCATTCTACAGAATCTATGACCACGGAGCAGCAGAGGTCGTGGTCAACCCCGCGACCTCCCCCAGGCTAGCACCGAGGACTACCATTACACCATCACCGAGTTCCTTATTAACAATTGGAGACCATTTATGCTTACCATCTCTCGGCTCTAGAGTTGGGCGTCTGTAGGGGACCAATCCCAGGGGCCAGCCCCATCCCACATGTCCAAGTGCCACAACCCATGGCTAACGACTATTTCAGAGGGAAATAATTAACGGAGATAAACCATGTTTATTTACCTGATAATCTGTATTAATCTCATGCTAATCTGTGATTAGTTGTAAAATGTGCTTTGCGCTAATACAGTTATTAACTAAACTTTAATACTTTCTTATATTAACATTAAGTGCAGGTTTATGTTAGCGGAGAACTTGGCGAGGCCGCCAAATGCGGCGGTAGCTCCACTTTTAGTGGAGTTAACTGGCAGAGTTCTAGTTTTAGAGGAGAAAATGTAGGAAAAATTGGTTTTTCCATAACTGAAGCAAAATTTTGAACAATTTTGGCTCAGAAGAGTCATGCTTGTAGATTTTGATGTTCTAGAACCATTGGAGCAAGTTGTAGAGGCAACAGGAGATTGTAAACATCACTTTTGCACAGTTGATGCTAATACAAAGGCCCATGCCATGGAAGCTGGACCAAGGAGTTGTAGCCTAGGAGGGGTGAAATCCTTGATCAAAACCATGTGTATTTGACTCAGTTGTCTGTTTTTTCTGTGTTTTATATGATTCTATTCAAAATTTAATTTCCATGCTTTTATGTTCATGAATTACACTTAATCTCATCAAGTTTGTTGAATTGTCAATCATAAGCACATGTATAAACCCTCGTATAAGAAGCAAACCAAAGAAATTTAATGTTAAATATGAAACTGATATTAGCACAACATTAACTAAAAATCAATTTTAGATCAAGTTGGTATTATAGCACAAGGTTGCTAAAGGTTATTTTCTTGATTTGCTTGAGATTGTGCAACAAGGGTCTTAATAGTTGCAATTTTGTGATGCTTACAATGTTGAAGTTGCAGAGAGGAGAAGGGAAGCTATTGATTGTTAGTCCTGAGATTAGGACAAGAAGAAAGAGAACTGATAAAGCATCATCTTCACCCAAATTTCCACTCAAAGATGCACTTGAAGCACCTCGAGTTCTATCTTCAGTAGTTGAGATTGAAGAGGTACAAATTGCACAAGAAGCTGAGGTTATTGAAAAGGTACAAGCATCATAAGTTGAGCTTGAATCATTAGCCATTATGTCAGGTGTTGGAGAGACTCATGGACATTCAGAAGAAGAATATGTCAAGAGAGACTTCAAGGACATTCAAATAATGGTTAAAATCACGTTTGATGCATTCACTCTAGAAAGAGCAGGAGAAGGTTCTAACCCTCCACATGGAGAAGGATATTTAGATGGTAATAAGGATGAAGAGAAGAGTTTGAAATTCAGTGGAGGAAAGACACCTCCATCTCCACCATCCTTATCCTCATCATCTTCATCAACATCAACATCCTCCACTTCCACCACAAAAACCACCCACACTCATTCAAAAATCTCAAAAGGAAAAACTCCATCACTCAAGTTGGACATCAAGTTTGAACTTCCCATGTACAATGGTGAGGTAAATGTATAGAAGTTAGACAGTTGGATCCATTAATTGAAAGTATACTGTGGAATTAAGAATCTACAAGAGGATGAGATAAAGATTGAGTTGGCTTCATTAAGGCTAGAAGGAGCAGCACTATTTTCGTGGGAGGAAAAGACTCAAGAGGAAATGTGAATTCATGATAAGATATACATTTCTTGGGTTAAATTGATCTCTTCCATTAAAATAAAGTTTTATCCATTGGCCTATATGTAAAAAGCAATTATTAGTTGGCAAAACTTTTGGAAACTCAAAGGAAAAATTATTGAAGAGTACACCAAGGAGATTAGAAAGAGGGATTTGTTGTTAGGAGTAAACTTGAATTCAAAACACACACTCTTGAAATATCTTGGGGGTTTACATTCCTACTTTAAACATACTATCCTTATGTTTAACCCAAACAACTTAGATTAAGTATGTGTGTAAGCCAGGCATCTTGAAGCAAGGGGAAAGAACATTCAGGAAGAGGGTAGTAAGAAGAATCCATTCAAGGGTAAGGGAAAAGAGAATGGAGGAAAATGGAAGGGAAATAAGAATGAAAAAATTAACAAAGAATGGGAGAAAACTACATGCAAGCATTTTTCTAAAGAGGGGCATGATGAAGCTGACTGTTGTAAACTACATCCCAAACTAAGGAAAAAAAATCTAGATAACAAGGGGAAACAAAAGATGATTGCCACCACACAACAAGATCTTGGATCCGATTTTGGAGATGAAACCAAGATCATATCCATGGTTAACAATGGAAAGGAATCCATAGCAAGTACTAGTTCCTCAAATAGTCACAACAAGACTCCAAATGAAGACACAATTATATAATTGTTCCATGTTAGAGTGATTTCAAATCATACAAAGATTGATGCATTGTTTGATAGTGGGTCACAAGAAAACTTGATTTCAAAAGACTTGGTCAAAAATATTACCTTCAAACCGTACCACATCATAAACCATAACCTTTGGGTTGGATAGTGAAAAATGAAAATCTACAAATTACAAGGAAATGCATATTTCGATTTGCTGTTACCTCAAAATTTGTTGACGAAGTCGAGTTAGATTTGGTTCCACTTGACATTTCCAAGATTATCTTGGGAAGTCCATATTTGCATGATAGGAAAGTGATGTTTTATTGCCATGAGAAGAAATGTCATTTGCTTAAGGATGGGGTGGAGTATATTGTAAGAGCTCATTGCAAAAAAATGAATATTTCTTTAGTTAATGTGGGGCAAATGAAGAGGTTAGTTAATGCAAGTAAAAATTTTGTGCTTCTCATGATCAAGAAAAAGGATGATGTTGACTATGAATCTTTTGAAGGATATGATGAAAAATTAAAATCTAATTTGTTTGATGTGGTAAGTCATCATGGCAAGATGTTTCAAGAACGAAATGGGTTACCTCCCAAGAGGGGGATTCAGCATAGGATTCAACTACAGTATGATGTTCCACTTCCAAACATTGGTATGTATCGTATTTTAATTATGGAGAGTTTTTAAATAAAGAAGAAAATTCAATAATATCTAAACAAAGGTATCATATGCCTATCTACTTCGCCATATGGTTCACCAATTGTTTTGGTACCAAAGAAGGACAAGACTTGGCACATGTGTATCGATTTCCGTGCACTGAATAAAATCACGGTAAAGAATCGATGCCCACTCCCACACATTGATGATTTGATAGATCAGTTAAAGTATGCAATATATTTCACCAAGTTAGACTTACGAAGTGGTTATCATCAAGTTATAATAACTGTGGAGGACATTTAGAAAACTACATTTAAAACTAGACAAGGATTGTTTGAGTGGCTAGTTATGCCATTCGGTCTAACAAATGCTCCAACTAATTTCATGAGAGTCATGAATGATGTACTAATACCATTTCTAGATGAATTCATCATTTTTTACTTAGATGACATAATTATATTCAATAAACCAAGATATGAATATGTCATGTGTGTGAACAAGCTACTTGATGTCTTGAAAAAAGAGAAATTATTTTTAAAAATGTCGAAGTGTGAGTTTGGAAAGACTTATTTAGTGTATTTGGGACACATTGTTGGAGACGATGAGCTGAAGATAGACCCTTCCAAAGTATAGGTCATTCTAAATTTTCCCAAGCACAATACAATTACAAAGGTAAGAATCTTTCTTGGGGCACCACAGTATTGGAGGAAATTCATTGCTAATTTTTCTTCCATTGCAGCTCCATTACATGCATTGAAAAGTGTCAAGAAAGTATTCCATTAGGAAGATATGCAGCAATAGGAATTTTATGCTTTAAAGAAAAATATAAGTTCAACACTGATATTGGCTCTTTCGGATCTTAGACATCCATTTGAGATCCAAACAGATGCAAGTGATTATGCCATGGGAGCAGTTCTCATGCAGCATGGATAGCCTATTTCATTTCATTCTTAAATTTTTAATGGAGCTGTGACTAACTATCTCACCTATGACAAAGAGTTATATGAATTTGTACAAAGTGTAAAGAAATGGAAGCACTATTTGATGGGGAAAGAGACCATTATCCATACTGACCATCAACCATTGCAGTATTTACAATCACAGTCAAAGTTGCAACGATCAAGACATTTTAGATGGATGGGATTTATACAAGAATTTCATTTGGTTATTAGGTATAAAAAGGAAATCTAGAATAAGGTATATGATATTCTCTCTCGGCCTATTGTAAATTCATCTATTATACTCAAGCACAATTCAGTTATGCGTGAAAGTTACATTGAACAATATGCATATGATAGTGATTTTCAAGATGTGTATGAAAGCTTGAGCCAAGGAAACGAAAATAAAGAGTTATAATATCATGTGCATAGAATATTTTTGTATCACTTGGGCAAGCTATGTATACCATAGGGAGAAAGAAACAATATCATAAGGGAGGCACACACTTCATTGATTGATGAACATTTCGGTGTAGGCAAGACAGTAGCAAATCTCCAAAGGTATTATTATTGGCCACACATGATTGATAGTGTATCTCATTTTATTATAGGATGTTCTTTATGATAAATAAGTAAGCCTAGTAATAGGAAAATTGGATTGTACACACCACTTCTGGTTCCTTCACATCCTTGGGAGAGTATCTCAATGGATTTTTTAGGTGGTCTTCCAATGTCAAGGAAAGGTCATGATTACTTGTATGTTGTGGTATATAGGTTCAGAAAAATGTGTCTTTTGATGCCATGTAAGAAAATAATTACAGCTAAACAAACTGCTCATATTTTATTTCAAAATGTATGGGTTCATTTCGGTCTTCCTACTTCTATGTAAGTGATCGAGATTCTCGGTTTGTTGGGAAGTTTTGTTCAAAATTATGGGACATAATGGACACAAAGTTAAAGAAGAGTACGACATTTCATCCGCAAACTAATGGTCAGACCGACGTGATAAACATGACAATCATTCATCTTCTTAGAGGCTATTGCACCTCCTGAACAATTGATAGTATATTTTGGGGTCCAAAAGGCTTCTAGTGGGGAGGAATGATCAGAGGATCATTATTTAGCTAAAAAATGAAAGTGCTAAGAAATTATCCAAACCAAAACAACTAGATAGAACTCGTCACCAAGATTCAAACATAACTCGTTTCAGCAAAATCCTAGTTCATATGAGTAAGCTATGGTCTGCTGTTCGTTTTCTCAAAAATGTAACAAATGTGCGGAATAGTGACACAATGATGACTTAGAATTCCATTCAGCACCTCAGGAATCTTCAGGGAATATTCTTCAATTTTTAGCCAATGACACTGTGACAAGTGTCACAATCATATTGGCCAATGTTGCTTTGGGGAAATTGAAATTGTCCTCCTAATCCCAAGGTTGGAATTTTTTTACATATGGTGGATTATTATTTTTAATTTGGTGAAATTTTGGGCCAATGGAGAAGGGCCATGTGGTGCATCTGGAGGCTGCTATGTGCCCTCCCTCCATGGAAAGGTTGGATGGAAATATATATTTCAAACCATAGTCAAGTGGGCACATTGTTTTAAATCCAGGGTTCAACAATGATCAAAGTGCGTATATATTATTTGAAAATATATTTTTATCCAAAGTTCATATACCAAACTCTGTTTAATGTTTCGTTCAACAAAATGTATGACCGCGGAGGGGCAGAGGTTGGGGTTGACCCCACGATATCCCCCAAGCTAGTGCCGATACTACCATTACACCATCACCAAGTTCCTTATTTACCATTGGTGACCGCTTATACTTCAACGTCTGTCGGCTCTAGAGTTTGGGGTCTAGATGGGGCCAGCCCCGTAGGCCAACCCCCTCCCACATGTCTAAGCACCATGAACCATGGCTAATGACTATTCATGTGGGAAATAATTAATGGAGATAAACGATGTATATTAACCTGATAATCTGGATTAAGCTCATGCTAATCCGTGATTAGTTGTAAAATGTGCTTTGCGCTAATCCAGTTATTAACTACACTTATACTCACTTATCTTAACATTAAGTGCGGGTTTATGTTAGCAGATAAATTGGTGGAGCCACCAAATGTGGCGGAAGCTCCACTTTTAGTGGATTGAACTAGTGGAATTCTAGGTTTAGTGGAGAATATGTAGGAAAAATTGGTTTCACCACAACTGAGGTAAATTTTGACCAATTTTAGCTCAGGAAGAGTAATTCCTTGTAGATTTTTATGTTTTCGAGCCATTGGAGTAGTTTTCATAGGAAACATGAGACTGTAAACAACACTTTTTCATAATTTAAGCTAATACAAAGGCCCATGCCATGGAAGCTGGACCAAGGAGATGTAGCCGAGGAGGGGTGAAGTCCTTCATCAAAACCATGTGTATTTGACTCAGTTGTCTGTGTTTGTTGTGTTTTATATGTTGAGTTTCAAAATTTAGCTTCCATTCTTTTATGTTCATGAATCACACTTAATCTCATCAAGCTTGTTGAATTGTTAATCATAATAACATGTATAAATCCTTGTATAAGAAACAAACCAAAGCACTTTCATGTTAAATATGAAACTTATATTAGCACAACATTAAATAATAATCAATTTCAAATCAGGAGGCTTGTCCCCATCTCCCACATATACTCTTAGAGGCTCATCTCCCTTTAGAGGATTGGAGCTCTCACCATAAAACATTGTGTTTCTCTCTTCATGGATAACTTTCACCATTTGTGTCATGTAAAAGAATTATTTTCTGAAGGCCTTCTCATCCTTTAACATATTTTCAGTCTATCATTCATGCACCATGATTGATGAAGCTTTTGGTGAAACTTGAGGTGAAATTTGTGGTGGAGATTTTGGCAAACATGCTCTTCTTTTCCTTGACCTAACTTTTGTTAGCCTCTCTCACAAAACAATAATAAATCCAAAAATAAATAAATAAATTAAATATTACAAGTTAGGAATTTGGGCCTAAATCTTGGGTTGTTCCTCTAAGATAGGAGTTAGTCTAGGTAGCTCCTATATTGGTGTGTGTTTGGTTGAGAAATTATCTCAACAAGGTGTTCAAGATAGCACGTACTATCTCCTCATCTATTTAATTGTTAAATTACATTCTTTTAATAATGAGAAAATATATGAGGAAGCCATGAGGCTGAAGCCTTTTCCACCATTATTTGGTGTCTGGTTTTTTGTGTGTGCTTTCTGTATTTGTCTGAGTTAATTTAATTTCCAATATGTGGTATCAGAGAAACCAGTAATGCAGATGATGTGAAGGTGAAGATTTCAGCTTTGCAGACTCTTGGAAAATTCTACTAAAGGATGAATTGAGCCCCCAACCACTCACAGAGATATCCAGGTTGAACGAAGCCCAATCTCAAACTTGTTAAATGTTACTGTTAGCACAGAGGCTAACTAATGCAGAAACCACGAGGTGAACCAACCTAGCACCACTCCAAAGGACGTAGAGAGAGTTTTTATGCTTGTGGAATGGTATTGAAAAATGTGTGAAATGAATTGAATCTACATGTACATGTAGCACTCGAGGGACGTGAGTAAATGAATGCACAGAGGCCTTATTCAACCGTCGTAGAGATCACTATTGTAATATCGATCCCGGATGGAGGCATGAATAAAATCATAATGTTTGGAGGCAGAATGGAATCTGTAATACTGTGAAGCAGAGTTAAGTCATAGTTTTACTTTAGTAAATGTGCATTGCTGTGTAAGTGATGGCACCAGCGTTGAAGGAGCGAGATACAAGTAAAATTTACCACCGTGAAGGGATGGGCAGCGTATGAATTGAACGTTGTGATTGGATGGTAAGAAATGCATTGCTTAAACAATGTTTTTTTAGCATGATTCAGATGTTGCAATAAATCTCCATCGATGCTATGAGTGGAGGCTTTAACGAAGCTAAAGAAATTAAAACCCGTCTTATACAGTTTACCATCTTCACATTTTTGAATTGGATTTGAGAATCAACATTTGTACATTTATTTATAGCTGTATGAAGTCTTCTAGACGAGTGTGTAGTGAATATTACTCCATTCCTGTGGAGAGTTCATTGTTTTGTTTCCGGATTAATGAGCATTGTGTGGATTGAAGTGTATGTAATTGATGAAATTTTGAAGAAGAACTTGTAGAATTTCTAGCTAGTAGAAAATCAATTACATTTTTATGAAGGAAAGCAGGTCAGAAGGATGCGCAAGTTTAAAAATAGCTGTGGAGATCCATGTGGAGATTAGCTAGCGTGGGTGTGTATTCACTGTGGAAATTGACCCCTGGATGGCTTTAAAACAACAAAACTTTCTAGCTCAGTTGTGGTCTGCAATAATGGTTCTTGAGTAGGAATTGGAGTGTGAGTCAACACAAACTGTTGTGTAACCAGCTCCAAAAATAGAAGAAAAGAGATATCAATGCCTTAGAAATAAGCCACTTCGAGGGGGAAACCTCCAATACATTACATAAATGAACAATTCTTGGATGATACAATTTACAAAACCTCCTTTCTATATATAGGAGTCCATGTGGTCATAATGTAATCCTAGTGGGCCACAATGTAATCCTAGCCGACCTAACAATAATAATTTAAGGGCACAATAATAACAAAATGGGGGTTACAAGGGTACAATAATAACAATAAGGGGGTTACACTAACAACAATAAGGGGCTATACTAGTAATATAGGGACCTAACATGCCCCTCTCCTTCACAAAAGTGTTGTCCTCAACGCTTGAGTAGCTCTGGGTGCTTTTGTATAAAATTCTCATCTTCCCATGTAGAATCTTCAGTGGGTAAGTTCTTCCACTTGATGAGATACTCTGAAATTGATCGATTCCGTAGCTGTCGAGTTCTTGTTTCCGTGACCACTTCAGGTTCCAATATGATTTTTCCTTCCTCATCAAGTTCTGGCAATATTATTTGAACTGGAAGATTTTCACCTATAACCTTCTTTAAGCATGAAACATGGAAAACTAGATGCACTCGCGAAGAATCAGGAAGCTCCAATTTGTATGCCATAGTACCAATCTTTTGCAACACCTTGTAAGGACCATAGTGCTTTGGCGATAATTTATTATCCTTCTTTGCTTGCTTGAGGGACATTTGTTTGTATGGTTGTAGCCGTAAAAATACCCAATCTCCTACATCAAAACTTCTCTCGCTACGATGTTGATCTGCCTGTTGTTTCATTCGATTTTGTGCCAAATTCAGGTTATCCTTAAAGAGTTGGAGAACTTCTTGCTGATGCTCGATGTGATCTTCCACTGCTTGAACCTTCGAATTTTCCCTTAAAGATGATGTGATGGATGGTGGATGATATCCATAAAGTGCTATAAATGGGGTCATTTTTGCTGCAGTATGGAAGGAAGTGTTATACCACCATTCAGCGAGAGGTAACCACTTGACCCATTGTGTTTGTTTATCAGATACAAAACAATGAAGATATCCTTCCAAACATTTACTTACTATCTCAGTCTGACCATCAGATTGAGGATGATAAGATGAGCTATGAGCTAATTGAGTACCCAAACAAGAAAATAACTCCGTCCAAAAATTTCCAGTAAAAATGGGATCTCTGTCGCTCACAATAACCCTTGGGCTTCCATGTAGCTTTTGAATTCTATCCATAAATGTAGTAGCAATTGTACTTGCTTTAAATAGATGAGATAATGCACAAAAGTGTGCATACTTGGTAAGTCTATCAACTACCACCATGATGACACTCTTTCCTTCGGACTTAGGTAAACCTGTGATAAAATCCATTGAAATCTCCTCCCAACGTTGACTTGGAATGGATAAAGGTTGTAGAAGCCCTGGGGTCTTAATTGTCTCAACTTTTTTCTGCTGGAAACCCAAACATTCTGCCACAAACTTTTGAATATCAGATTTAAGGCCATCCCAAAAAAATTCTTTCTTCAGCCTGTGGTAAGTTTTGAAAAATCCTGAGTGTCCTCCTAAAGGAGAAGTGTGCAATTCCAGAAGAATCTTTTGTTTTAGTTGGGAATTCTTACAAAGATATAAGCGATCTTTGTACCATAAGGAATCATTTTTCCAACTAAATTTATCAGATGTACTAGGATCTTGTTGCAGCTTTTGAATGAGTGTCCATACATCTTTGTCCTTCTTCCATTCATTTCTTGCTTCGGTTATCCAATATGGTTGGATAATAGAAATGGCACAAAGCAATGTTTCCACCTCCTCATTCTTTCTTGAGAGTGCATCTGCAACAACATTAAGCTTTCCTTTTTTGTAGATTATTTCAAAGCCATAACCCAACATCTTTGTGACCCATTTTTGTTGCTCTTTAGAAGATAGTCTTTGTTCCAAAAAGTGTTTAATACTATCATGATCAGTTTTTACCTTCAAGTGTCTTCCCATTAGGTCAGTTCACCATTTCTTTAGTGCATGCAGTATTGCTAACATTTCCTTCTCATAAATAGGTTTCTTTAAATAATTTCCTTTGATTGGACGACTTTCAAAAGAAATGGGTCTTCCTTCCTGCATTAAAACAACACCAATTCCATTTCATGAGGCATCACCTTCCACAATAAAGGTTTTTGTGAGGTCTGGCGTAGCTAAGACCGGTGCTAGGCACATTGCCTCTTTAAGATGTTCAAAGGCCTTAGTTGCTTCAGGAGTCCATGAAAATGCATCTTTATTCAATAATGTTGTTAGAGGTGCTGCTATTCTCTCATAATTATTAACAAACTTGCGATAATACCCTGTTAACCCGAGAAATCCTCGCAATTGATTTATGGTTGTGGGGACTTTCCATTCCTTAATGGCTTTAATTTTGTTAGGGTCTACTTTAACACCCTCGTGAGATACAATATGACCCAGATATTCCACCTCTTGTACTCCAAAGAGACATTTGGATTTTTTTGCATATAATTGTTTCTCCTGCAATAGTTTGAGCACCCTATCAACATGTTCAACATGATCCTTCCAAGACCTGCTGTAGATTAGTATATCATCAAAAAATACTAGCGCAAATTTTCTAAGGAAGGGTTTGAAAATGGAATTCATCAACCCTTGAAATGTAGAAGGTGCATTGGTAAGGCCAAAAGGCATGACCAAAAATTCATAATGACCTTCATGAGTTCGAAATGCTGTTTTTGGAATATCTTTGGTCTTCATTCTAATTTGATGATATCCTGAACGAAGATCCAACTTGGTAAAATAAATTGCTCCATGTAATTCATCCAATAATTCATCAATCACAGGAATGGGAAATTTGTCTATAATGGTGAGCTTATTGAGCTCCCTATAATCCGGACACATTCGCCATGATCCATCCTTCTTGTGTACCAATACTACAGGAGCAGAGAAAGAACTTTGACTGAGTTGAATTATACCCGCCTCTAACATTTCTGCAATCATACGTTCAATTTCGCTCTTTTGGAAGTAAGGATATCTATAAGGCCTGATGTTTGGAGGAACACTTCCTGGAATCAAATGAATAGCATGATCATGATCACGAATAGGTGGGAGTCCTTTGGGAGTTTCAAACACCTTGGATGATTGTCCAAGACTTGTTGGAGATCTGCAGAAATAGATGATTTTGATGTCGGAACTTCTAGAGAGCATAATTGTGCAATTACGCCTCGTTGTTCTTTCTTTAGAAGCTTTGTCATGACATTAGAGCTTATTATCATTCCTGGCTTCCCTTCAATACCCCGTAATTCGACTTCCTTTCCTTCTGAAAAAAATTTCAAGAAAAGTTCTTGAAAATTAAAAGCTACCGTCCCCAAAGATTGTAACCATTGTACTCCTAGTACAACATCATCACCTCCCATAGGAATGGAAAGCATTGGACTAGTCGATACATATTCCCCCATGGTTAGCTTGATATTATGGCATTTTCCAGAGCAATTTATAGTTCCTCCATTTGCAACCATCACTTGACATTCTGGTGCTGGGTATAGGAAACAATTTAATTCCTTAGCTACCTTATAATGAATAAAATTATGGGTGCTACCTGAATCAATCAACACTATTACCTTTTTCTTCTTTATATGTCCTTCTATCTTGAGAGTTTGAGGAGTGGTAATTCTTGCCAGTGCATTACACGATATGGTCGGATTCATTTCTTCCTCTTCTAGGGCTGGTTCCTAGTGTATATCCTCTTCTTGTTCATTTTTTTCTTCCTCTTCACAATCTATGTAAAATAATTTCTTCTCAGCACACTTATGACCTTTAGTGTATTTGCTATCACAACTGTAGCAAAGCCCTTTTGCTCTTTTTTCTTCCAATTGTTGTGGTGTCAACCTTGTAGGTTGTGGAAATCTAGGCGTAGCAACACTTCCTTCTTTGTAGAATTGAGTGGTAGGCTTCCTTGTCGCCATAATTTTACATTCAACTTTTCTTTCCAACCTGAATGCCTTCTCCAATGAATCAGGTTCCAAAACAAAAACTTCATGTTGGATGTTATCCTTTAGAGTACCTATGAAGAGATCAATCCTATGTTCCTTTGGAATATAAGTTACCCTTATATTCAATTTTTGGAAGTCCTCAATGTGCTGCCCCACTAAACCCTTTTGTTTGAGATTTATCAATTGGCTAAAGAAGGTGTTGCTCTTTGTATCCTCATAATGTGCTATCATTTCCTCCGTAAAAATTGACCAAGTGAAAAAATTTTTACGGGAGAAAAGCCATCGATACCATACAAATGTATTTTGTTCTAAATGTAAAGTTGCAATGCGTACCTTTTGTGTGTTTTGCACATTATGGAGATCAAAATATTGCTCCATGTGTAGTATCCATGTTACAGGATCCTTTCCATCAAACTTCCTCATATCCATTTTTGGAATATGGTGGTTCTTCCCGCCAACATTAGAGTTTATGAAATCACGATTAACATTTATTTTGTTCTCATCATGAGGTTCTTCTACTGTATTTCCACCATTAGGAATCATTTCTTGTTTTAAGCTTGTCATCAAGCCTTCCATGTATGATTTTAGATCATTCTTCATGTCATCCATATTAGCTTCCATGCCCACTTCCATGCCATCCATCTTAGCTTCCATGCCATCCATCTTAGCTTCCATGCCTTTCTTCAAACCGTCCATCTTCACTTCCACGCCTTTCTTCAAAACTTCCATTTCATTTTTTGTTGCTCTTTGCGAGAGTGAAATTTGTTGCACTTGCTCTTGTAATTTTGATAGATCGTGTTGCAATTCCTCATCTTCATGAGTCATAGTAGAGCCTTCTGAAGGCTTAATGGGTGTTGAATTATTTTTATGGGGCATATTTTACAACCCAATACTGCTATATATTCTATAATATGCCCTTGGAATCAATTCAAATTGATTCTTCAAAGAAGACTTATGCAATTTGGAAAGAAAAATATACACACCTTTTTCTTGCTTTTGAGGAGCTCGATATTGGAATTGGATTATCTCCGTGATTGCAACTATTAAATATCTAAAATTAAGCAATGAAATAGCCCTCTAAATTCTCTTTCGAATTCCATAGGTCTGACCTGATTTGGATTCTCCAAGACAAAGTTGTGTCCAATCTCCCACAATGACCTAATTCTGGACTGTTTCAGTAGAGCGAACATGTATGACTTGCCACGTGTCACTGTTTTGTCCTCTATCTCTGAAATTGATAGCCAAGAAACTGAAACTACATTCTGTGCAATTTTGACCACTTTTTACGGCACTCAAATCTGATGCCCAGATAGAGAGTTATTGAACTTTTCCCACGATCACCTCTTTGAGATGAAATTCAGGCACTTGAAAAAGCACTAATTTCCATATATCATATCTCTAAAAATATTGCGAACCAAGCTCTGAAATTTTTTGATGAATTTCCTCAGGATTTTAGCTTCACACCATATGAATTTCAGATTCTGAACCTTTGTAGAAAAAAATTTATAGTGAAAATTCCACGATGACCTGTTTAGGAGCCTGAAAAAATACCTAACTTCCACAGATGATATCTCCGTAAATATTGTGAACCAAGCTCTGAAATTTTTAGAAAATATTCCTCAGGATTTCGGCTTCGCACCCTAAATATTTTAGCTTCTGAAACTTCGTAGAAAAAAAATTATAGCGCAAATTCCACGATGACCTGTTTGGAGCAGCGAAACCCTAGAATCCAAAGCTCTGATACCAAATGTTGTGTAACCAGCTCCAAAAATAGAAGAAAAGAGATATGAACGCCTTAGAAATAAGCCACTTCGAGGGGGAAACCTCCAATACATTACATAAATGAACAATTCTTGGATGATACAATTTACAAAACCTCCTATCTATATATAGGAGTCCATGGGGCCATAATGTAATCCTAGCCGACCTAACAATAATAATTTAAGGGCACAATAATAACAAAATGGGGGTTACAAGGGTACAATAATAACAATAAGGGGGTTACACTAACAACAATAAGGGGCTATACTAGTAATATAGGGACCTAACACAAACGCTAAAGGAACCAATTTGACAAAGAATTGCAGGTTTTTTGTTTTGTTTTTCTCAGTTTGGGGGTTTTCCAATTTTTGTGTTGTGTTTTTGTTTATTCATTGTACAGATCCATCATCGAGGAAATTGAATTAAAAATAGAACAATAGAGCAAGGGATTTATCTCTTTGAAATTTTGGACGTCAATGCATGTAGCTCCAATGTTGGAGATGGTCCAGAAGATGGAGCCCGAGGATATAGAATGTTTGGTGATGATTCTTTTTGTAATGACTCACGCTAATGATATTTTGCAGTCCATCTCTTTGCATCATTAAACCCCAGCTTTTTTTTTCGACATCTCCAAGACACTTTTTCTCTCTTTTAGAATTCCAAATGATTCCAATAGGGAGATGCTGTTCAAAACATAATTTTTCCATGCATAGTTAGTGGGCAGTGACAACTTGCGCAGATTGGTGAATAACTTAAAAAAAAAGGAGGATTTGGAGCCGACTGACCTCTGTAACATTTGATACGGGAGAAATCTTTGCGCTTCTTATATATGTTTCCTGAGGAAGATGAAATCTGCTCAACGAATACTGCAGGGTCCCATGAGCTAGTCCTGTATTATGCAAGGTAACATGGTTGAGGTAGAATCGATGTAGGGTTGAACATTTTGGGATATATATGGGAAGAATGCTATGTATATCTCCGCATTTCCAGAAAAATTTGAAATCATTGAAATGAATGTGGTTAGACCAATCACTCTGAAGCAAAGCCCACGAAGTCTACTTCAAATCAAGGAGTCTTTCAAATCTAGCAAGTTGTTTTGAAATTATATGACTAAGTATAAAATATCCCATGCTGAAGTGTAGAATGTTTTTTTTTGGGTTATAGGAGCAATATGTAATTTGTGGAGTGACAAGTTTAACTTCTTTTGTAATATTTGAAGTGAAAAGTTGATTTTGGTTACTTTTTGGAGAGACAAGGTGTATTAATATTTTTTAATAAGTGATTTTTGGGTGACAGAAGTGATCATAGATTTTAATTGGAGTGATAAGTTGAATTTCTGAGAATTTTTTTTGTATTTGGAGTGATAAATGGAATTATTTTAGAGAAATTCATTGTCGAAATCCAAAGTATTGTTATACTTTGAGAACATGCGAGAGATATAAGGGTAAATTTCAATGTGAATGTTTGAGTCATGCAAATATAGTAAGAAGGAGTTTGGATATTTGTGATAACTGTAAAGGGATTTGAAGTTTGAAAGTTTTATGTGGGAGTTATAAGAGCGCAACCATTACTATTGTAATACCTCCTACTTTCATATGTTTAACAAATTGTGTAGAGAAGTATTATTACATAATTCAGGTTGAAGATTTGTGCATCAATGAGCTAAGGAGGTTGAGTCAGTTTTTTAAGACATTTTTCTTTCAAAAAGTTCTGGAACTTTGATTCCATGAAGATGTTGTGAAGCTGAGCAATTATGTACTCCAAAGTTTAATAAAGATATCATTTTTTTGTGATTGTATCCTAGATCCACTCGAAATTAAATAAGGGGATCTTAGGCACACCATGTGTATGTTTGTGATGGCGTGTATTTTTATGGCTTCATGTTGTTGCTTATGAGTTGTGTCTAGTTTTGAAACATAAATGATCTCATTTAAATACATTAAGTTCAATACAAACAAGCACAACATCTGTAAAAAAGTAGCTACAAGGGAGGATAATTAAACTCAACACATGCATTTGTGCCACTACGACAAATAATCAAAGTTGTCAACATCAGCATTCTACATCAACAAGCAAATTCACTCAATACAATCAATTTCATGAATCTGAAAATTCCAGCGTTTCAAAGCAAAGTCTACATCAACGTTCTTGCAAATACATTTAAGAACTTGTAATCAAATTCATTGTTTTAAGTGAATCATTCAAAATTCATTGTTAATGAATTTTTAAAAGGACAAGTGAATTCATTGTTTTAAGTGGATCATTAAAATCATTGTAAGATTTCTTGGGTGCATTTTCGACAATGTTCAATAACCTTTCTTTAAGCAGAATCAAGTGAGTGCACGAGTTTTAACTCTAAAGCAAACAAACAACAAGTTCACATCTCCTGCAAGCGAGCGTGGGTAGTCATTCAAGAAATTTTCATCAAGTCAGCACAAAGTTCAGACCATCAAGCGAGCCAGTGTGAATTTCATTGCAGCAACCATCAAAGCAATCAAAAAAATTCAACTCTAACATCAATCAAGCAAGTTGAACTGTACAACAAGCGAGCGTGAGTTCCAGTAAACTTGAAACAAGAGAAACAAGTTTCACCAAGAAAGAGATCCAACAAATTCTGAAGTAAGCAAGCGTGAGTATTCATTCAAGTGAACGTGAAGTAATCAAGCAAGTCAAGTGAGTGTTCAAGTAAAGTGATCATCATCAAGCGAGTGTGAATTCAAAAATTCAAGCAAGAAAGTGTTCGAAGCAAGCACAATAAGCAAAAAATCAAGCGAGCGTGCCATTCAAGCCACATAGTAGGCGAGCCTATCATTCAAGTAACAAAATCAAGTGAAATAGTTCAAAGCACGACATCTATGACAAGAGAGCCTCAATTCAAGATAGCAAGTTTCGATTGCATAACACATCCAGTTGTTAAAAATTATTCAAAATTTGATCCTCTCAAGTGATGCAGACATGGTGTAAATCAGTAAACAAACTCTTGCTGATATTCCATGGCATCTATAACAAGCAAATGAAACCATTGATTTTCTTCAACTAGAGTCGCAACTACAAAGAAATGATTTGCAAGAAAAGAGTGATAATTTCAAGTCTTTGAACCATCCAGATGATAATTCATTCATCCAAATAGTTTCAAGTGTCGAAGTTGTTCCAGTTCAAATTTATTCCAAGCCCATCATCAAGCCCTGGGAAGAAATTCAAAATAATAAAAATCAAAGAGGCTTAGGATATATCACCGATAACACCAACTTTCATATCCCAGATTATTCCAAGCCAATTAAGTTCGTCAGTGCAGGATTTCTTGCACAAATCACCTCAGCAAGTTCTGAGAAAGTTCCAGACAAACAGAAATGCATGCAACCTGAAGTTGTAGTAAAACCGAAATGTTCTCATTGTCAAAGAACTGTTCATATGTAAGATCAATTTTTTTATCTCCATCTTTGTCGCCATTGTGGAAAGACCAATAATTCCTCAGAGAAATGTCACAACCAACAAAAATCAGCCAGATTAAAAATCAATTATGAATGGGTTGATCCTTGGAAATGGTCATCCACAGTCAAAATATTATCTCAGTTCTACAACTGAATACAATCACACATAGTGCAACCGACAGTGAAGATAATATGGTACTCTCATGAAGATGAAGGGGGGGGGTACACCAGTGTAAAACTCCTACATCTAAAGGGGGGAGTTCAGGAAAACTTTCCAGAGAAGTGTCTCTCCTTTCAGCTAACAAAAGGGGGAAAATGTCAATGAAATTGACAGTGGTTGTCAGACTGAAAGTCTCAACAAAACTAGAAAAATTAGCCAATGGGCAGCTTTTGTAGCCAGTGGGCATCAACAAATTCACCAGTGGGCAGTCGACAACAAAGCAGCAGTGAGAAGTTTTTCAACACAATAAAAGAAACAGTGAGTTGTTTTTGACATCATCAACTAGTGGGCGTTCAAAAAATTTTGTCAGTGGACAAAGGATGTTGATTTCACGCAAAGGATAGATGGATCCTTTTGAAACTTGGCACGTGATGGAGTTGTCAAGAAAAATTCAGAGATGAATCAGGCATGCAACTGACTCATGGTCTCTTCAGATTGCAGTTTCTCAGCATCCAGCTTTAGCGGTTTTTCAAACAATGTTTTTGAGGATCAACATGAGAACTTGGAAGATGGTTCCTCATTCTTATTTTGGATTTATCATTGAAGGGGGGAATGTTAGACTCTCTCACAAAACAATAATAAATCCAAAAATAAATAAATAAATTAAATATTACAAGTTAGGAATTTCTGCCTAACTATTGGGTTGTTCCTCTAAGATAGGAGTTAGTTTAGGTAGCTCCTATATTGGTGTATGTTTGGTTGAGAAATTATATCAACAAGGTGTTCAAGATAGCATTTAATATCTTGAGACACTATCTCCTCATCTATTTAATTGTAAAATTACATTCTTTTAATAATGAGAAAATATGTGAGGAATCTGTAAGGTTGAAGCCTTTTCCGCCATTATTTGGTGTCTGGTTTTTTGTGTGTGCTTTCTGTATTTGTTTGAGTTAATTTAATTTCGAATAACTTTAGTACTTGAAAAAACAATATTTCCTTCTCCTCTTTTGAGCTTTAACCTTGTAAGTATCAGAAACACCTGCAACAAAATTAAACCCTCAAAGAAAACTAAGAACCAAAGATCGCATACCAAACTGATATGTATATTAAAGATTAAGAGTTTATGGTACAAATTGCACGTGAAATGATTAGGGTTTTTAAAGTTATCATTAACATGCTTTAAAAATAATTTTTGTAGAAAATAAAGAAGAAATCAATACCATAATAGTATACACAAGATAAAGAATGATGATGGAGATCACCCCTCCTAGGCTACATCTCCTGGTCCAACTTCCAATGTTGGGCCTCTTTCATTATGATAAAATTATGTGTTTAAATCAAGTTACAATGATCGTAATTCTAAAAGAATGTCTCCAATGGCTCCAAAATAGTAAAAAACCCTATCCGGGTTCTTTCTGAACTGAAAAAGGTCAGAAGCTCACTGAGTTATGCTCTATAGAAGATTTTCTACTAATTTTCCTACAATTCACACTTCTCTGCAATCTATTCTACATCTTCTGCCTTTTGCAGTCCGCCTTTTGTGGTCACGTGGAGCGACAAATTCACACCATGCCAAAAATATTCTTGCTACAATGGGTGAAAATTATTGCTTCATTAATTTGGCTAGTTGACCTTTAACCATATAAAAATCCGCCAATTGGCTTAGCCAACAGTGTCATATTCAGAGTTTGAATGGAGTTCCCGTCGATTTTCCAAATTATGGTTGACTGACCATGGGTTGAGAGTTTTGTTTTGGGGTTTGCGCGAACCCTACCCAAGGAAGGTCCCACTCCCCTCCCTGTTAACCCACACTTTTGCATAAAATTTTTGTAGATTTCAACATATGTTCACCATAGAACTTAACCGACGGGTTCAAAACCTTGTACACTCTTGAACTTTGCATAAGTTTTAACATATCATTTTTTTCTGGCATATAAACATTTCCAATCGATCAATTTAATGTATGGTATAGAAAGTTGGGATATTGCATAAGTTATCATTTTAGGGCAAAATTTAACCCCAGACCCTAGTTGGTTGACCGGGGTTCAGGGATAACCTCTGTCCCCACCTCCTATCTTGCCACCATTCACATTCAAATATAAAATTCAACCCATAGAGATTAATAAACAACATAGCGAGTCTTGTGGAGGGCTTGGTTGGTATGCGAAAGGTGTGGTGTTCAATTTTCACGAACATTGCTTGACCTTCAACCAAATTTTACACGGCCAAGGGGAGGCCACCTCACAGCCACCGATTGGCCCACATGGCTCTCCCTCATTGGGCCACCACACCATTCCATTAAACAATAAAAAACACAAAATATCAACCAATAAGAATGCGACAAGTGGTAATCAATGACTGGTCCATAAAATAAACATTCAGCCTAGGCAAATGCCTAGTCAGCGTACGGATTGATGATTGGGTGTACCTACAATTGTTTTCCCAAAAATTTTAGTTGTTTCCAAAATCGATCAAAACGTGATATCAGGAGCATTCAATGTCGAATTTGATTTAAACGAGTTGCGTTGGATTCATGTAAACGAGATCTATACTTTGGTGCTAGTTTTGAGATCACTCAAGAAATTTGAATTTTGAGCATTAAACTAATCCATGAGATCATTTATTTGGCTAGTTTTGTAATGTATATAGCTAAAAAACTCTTTTTTTGTTCTCCATTTTGGAGTGTCTCTAGAAAATATTGTATTTTTTTTGGGTAAGAGGGATCATATATAATTTTTTAAGATATTGGTATATATTTCTTGATCGATTTGTTGTGATGTAGGCACAAACTTGCATTTAAATACAAACTTCTCCTTCTATTTTAAAAACAAAGTACACCATAGTTTCTCATCACTTTCATATGAAATTTGTAATTGACTATGAGGGAGATGTTTTCACGTACTGTTACATTTGAAAATAATAAAATAATAATTAAAATAATAATTTTAAAAAATAGTAATAACAAAGATAAATGAATGTATCCCATCGATGTCCCAGGGGGAGAAAATTAATTACTGATTGAAGTAATATGAAATATGTGAAAATAGAGAGAGATCCAATATTCATATCTTCTAAATTATGACATGGTTTATAGAGAGGAGGAAAAGTAATTGACCCCAAAGATTTAATAGTAGTTACGTGTGAGACAGGTTGTTGGGTTCCTGTAGGATACAAAAAAAAAGTTGGCCATAGATAAAATACTTCAATTTCCACCTTAATTTTACATCAAATTTATATAGAGATAAAGTAATTGAAAGTAGAGAAAAAATATAATTTACTTTTTAATATTAAAAATATATCTAATTCCTTATATGGAGTTAACAAATTCCATGCAAAAATACCATCATAGATCCATCTTAACTCTATATCTACCAAGCACTTAGAGTGACCAAATACCTGAACAGGAAAACATATGATAGGTGCAATAATTTTTTCGAATATCATTATTTACATTTACTTATAAATATTTTTGAGGTATTGACATGGGGCCAAGGGTAATGTTGGATAACATATGTGAATGTTAATATATTGTTATGAATAAATATTATTCGCTTATTTGCTAATTTTTAAAATACAAGAGGAGTCACGCTGTGAGTAGTTACACTCCCAACTATCAATAAACAATTATAATTAGTTATTGTCCAATAGAGGACATCAAATCATAAAAAGTAAATCCTCCATTTAAAAAAAATGGATGATTCCTTTTTTATCTGACCATGAGAGTTCTAACAAATTGGAATTCTAAAGGAAACAATTACAATCATGGTCACAATTATACTGAGTCTGTATGCATTGCTCATGTAAGATATAGATTAAACGTACATAAGGAAAATAGTGCATGTTAGGTAATTGTAGAACTTCATATATGTTTTGTTGCCACACTAAGAACTTTGAAGGAAGATTGAGATAAATTAGCACAAACCTGTAGTAACCAATGAATTTCCACATAAGAAGGATTATTTTCGAATAGGAAAACTCATTTCGACTGGAGAGAAAAAAACTATAACTTTGTGAAAGGAGGGTTACCTATGTGTACCTTGATTTTCACCAATCTTGACCCTCTCTTCACAAAATTTTTTTTTCAAGAATAAGTGTCGAGCAACTCTAGGAAAAAATAGTACCTTTATAAAATAATTAAATAGGAAGACATAAGGACATAGACCCCTAAAATGATCGTAGAATTTGAATGACATCTAACCTCTAGAGGAAAACAATAAAAGAAAAACCTCTTGAATAATCTTGGAAAAAGCGTGAACCACCATAAGTGACCTCACGTAAATTTGAACTCTAAACAAGGTTTATATCTTCTCAGAAATAATATTGTGGGTAGATAATATGAGGAGAATTCCTTTTAAATTCTCCACACTTTTTTTCCAAATAAGTCTCTTAGGTAATGTGTAATGAAAATTAAGTAAAAAATTAGGCAAATAAACTATGATTAAAATAATTATCCCTTTGTAAGTATAGTGTTACATGTATTTTGTAAAATGATTAATCCATGTAGTAATACAATCTTGTCAGGAGGTTGTCAATAAGAGGTGCAGGAAGAACATGAATACATGTCAGTGAGAGAGGAGTAATTTTGAACTTCGAAGCACTAGAACCTTGGAAGGAAAACTACCCAAACCCTATTAGTTGGTAGAGAATTATCTTCTCTCCTAAGTTATCTATAGGTGGCCCAGAGAGTGACTACAGGGGTTGTGGGTGGTTCACTAGCCACAACTAGTAAGCCCACACTATTAGATCATCATCAAAAATTTATAATGTTCTTTCCTTAATTCTATGTGAACAAAACGAAGCATCACCATAGAAAAATAGCCACATTGATACATCACATGGTTAAACATAAATTCAATCCATATTAAGAACCTTTGTAGTATAAACTTTGCTGGAGCAATGAAGAATCATAAATAACTTCGCAATAAATAACAATATTAAAACTATGGTCACTCCATTATATTTATTGTCACTCGGTAGGGTTCGTAAGGTGTAGGTAAATGGACTCCCTTTTTCGTGAAGTCTAGAAAAAATGCATGAAAATATATAACAATGGAAAAAAATTTGGAAACATAAGGAAGAAAACATAATAAAGATTACAAATGGAATTTCTAATTTCTATGTATATTTTGTAGATTCTAAGTTTTGGAAGAATTAAAAATTATAATAAATGTATTTATTAGATCTTAAAATAATAAATGTATAAAAATATAAAAATTTCAATGAATATGAGATTAATAAAAAATAAATCTCAGGTATATTACATATCAATTCAGAGCAATGGGTCACAATATTGTAGCCTACAAGTCTTACTACAACTAAAATCAAACATAGTAAATGTTTCTTACATGAGGAATAAAGAAAAATATTTTTTATGTTATACAACAAAGGCAAAGATAAGTAAATATAAACCTGTTTTTGACAAAATACCCCTTCCTATGGGAATAGGTATGTTGAGCATCCAAGAGTACAAAAAGCTTCATAATAGAGTAATTAAGTGTAATACATGCAAAATGGTAAATTTTGATGAAGGTCAGTAGAGATATAAGAGCCATGCATAACACTTTTCTCATGATGACCATAACCACGACCTCATACTTTTTATGGCTGATTCTCATGAGAGGGATGAAGAAAATACATGATAAGTGGATTCAGGAGTGTCCACCCACATGAAAAGTAACAGAAAATGGATTGAAGACTTCGAAGAAACCAGCACGGTGGAAACAATCTTTGTGAGCCCAGCAATGGTACCCAATCAAGGACACAGCAATTTTCCCGTGGTCTGCACGGTGGAAATATTAGGCACATTAAAATGTGATGTGTGTAGGATGTTGAAATATTATTTTTGTTTCAATTATAACACATCATAAACTTAAGGTAGAATTCTTTAAGTCATATTGTGTTGTTAAATATTTTCTAGATTTTATGATGAAAATTGGAACAATGATTCCTGTGGTTGGTCTTTACAAGATGAATGTGAGAAGTGTGCCACACCAAGATTTGACATCATCAGGTATGTATGCACAATATTTATGGCATCAAAGATTTTTCCATATTAATTTCAATGATTTATTACTACTTCAAAGAGAGGTATGGTCAATGGTCGTCCTGATTTGAAGCATAGTCATGTTGATTGTGAAGCATGTGCTCTTGGGAAGTTGCATAGAAATGAGTTTCCTGTTAAAGTAGATATAAAATAGAGAGATATACTAGAGTTAGTCCACACTAATCTATGTGGACCAATGCAGTCAAGATCGTTGGGAGGTGCTTATTATTTCTTATTATTTGTGATGACTGTACAATATTCATATGGGTATATTTTCTCAGCAAAAAGAGTTATACTTTTGAATATTTCAACTAGTTCAGAAGCATGATTGAGAATCAGACAGGTAAATTCATCAATATTCTTTGCTCAAATCAAGGGGGAGAGTACAAGAAGGCTGATTTCAGCAAATATTCCAAATACCATGGAATACTATAGTAGTTTATAGTACCCCAGAATCCTCAGTAGAACGAGGATGCATAGAGGAAAAACAAAACCCATGTGGAGTGTGCTCACAACATGCTGAAAGCTAAGAATATTTCTAATGGATTTTGGGTTGAAGTGATAAACACTGCATTGTATTTCAAAAACAGGAACCCTAAAAAGAGTCTCGACTTTAAAACTCCCTTTGAAGCCTTATTAGGATATAAAATTGTAGTTAAAAAATTAAGAAATTTTGGATCCAAAGCCTTTTCTCATGCATCAAAGGAGGATAGAGAGAAACTAGATTCAAAGGCCATCAAATTCACTTTTCTTGGGTATTGTACTCAATTTAAAGCTTACAAATTTCTTGATCCCTCTAATCATAGTTTTTTTGTGAGTAGAGATGTAGTTTTTGATGAACATTTTCCTAATGGAAACAATATAAAAAATAATTATGAATGGGACATTCCTTTGCTCATGGAAGAAGGGAGTGGAAAAACGGGAGAAAGCCGTGAGCAGAAACAGCTACAACAACAACAGGAAAAGGAAGAAGCTTATGTTACATAAGAGATCATCGAACCAAGTCCGTCAAGGGATAATCAAAATAGGTTGGCTTCCACTCCAACACTTAGGAGATCAGGTAGGCAAACTCAATTTCCAACAGGATATAGGGAGAATTCCTTTATAAATAGCATGTTAAATTTTGTTGAACCCTCTAGTTATAAAAAAGCCAGCCAATATAATGAATGGAGGGAATCCATGCAAGAGGAACATGAATCAATTATTAAAAAAAAAGCTTGGGAATTATTTGAATTACTTGAGGGCAAACAAATCATAGGTTGCAAATGGCTATACAAGCCAAAATTTAAAGCAGATGGGAGCATAGATAAATACAAAGCTAGGATGGTTAAAAAGGGGTATTCATAGAACGAAGGTATAGATTATGAGGAAACCTTCCACCCCATAGCTAAACTTAATACAATCAGAATGTCAATTTCCTTAGCTACTGAACATCACTAGATGATGCAATAGCTAGATGTTAAATATTCTTTCTTAAATGAGGAGTTGAAAGATGAAGTTTATGTAGAGAAGCCTGATGGATTTTTTAAATAGGGAAAATAACATTTAGTCTATACATTAAAGAAAGTTTATATGGACTAAAACAGGCTCGCAGATCATGGAATGATAAAATTGATTCATTTTTCTTGCAGCACAGTTATAATAGAAGAAAAAATGACCCCAATCTCTATAATGTGTTTGATGGAAAGGGGCGAATGGTTTTGATTTATTTATATGTATATGATCTAATCATTACATGAAATGCAAATAAAAATATTGAATAAATCAAAGAGCAGATGTCACAAATGTTTGAGATGAAAGACCTCGGTGAGCTTTACTACTGTTTGGTTCTTGAGATATGGAGAGATTAGGGACAAAATTTTCTATCACAGAGTAATTCTGTCAGGAGTCTACTGATTTTTTTTAAGATGGATCAGTGTAAGGCTGCAGTAGTTCCGTTACAACATAATACCAAACTTTAGAGTGATGATGGTTCTAAGGAGGCAGATGCAACATCGTTTAGACAATTGGTTGGGAGTTTAATCTACTTGATCACTACTAGACCAGATTTTGGTTATGGAGTGAGTGTATTGAGCAGATTTATGTACAAGCCACTTGAGAGCCATTGGATTGTAGCTAAAGGTGTCTTAAGGTATCCACAAGGAACCTTACACTATAGAATTATATATACTGATTCTTGTGATGTTGAATTGACAAGTTTTCAAGACTCCGACTGGGCTAGAAATGTAGATGAAATGAGATCCATAACAAGCTATGCATTTAGCATTGGCTCCGGGGTCATTGCATAGAGGAGTAAAAGAATAACACAATTTTCTTGTCTTGAGCAGAAGCTGAGTTCCAAGCGATGTGTGCAGCGAATTGTGAGGCAGTTTGGTCGATGAGACTTGTTGAGGATGCAATAGAAGAACATAAAGATGCAACATTTATCAGATGTGATAATCATAGCTCCATCAAAATTGCAAACAATCTGGTGTTTCATACAAACACTAAGCACATTGATACACAGTTCCACTTCATCACGGAGAAATTTCAGTCAAAATAAATTGATGTTGAATATTGTAATACATGTGATAATGTTGCCAAAATTTTTACTAAGCCTCTTGGTAGAATTAAATTTGAAATGTTTAGGGAAATGTTAGTAATATTTGTGAACCCTTTCTCCATTAAGGGGGGGTGTTGAAGGTAATGGAGAAACTTATTTAGAGAGAGTCGGTTCACCTGAACTTTAGATTAGGTGTTTGTTCCTATTTCTTAGGTATTGGTTCTAACTTCCCTATATGCATGTAAGATATATATTGTTTGTATTGTAATGATAATGTAGAGTGACGTGTAGATGCAGTCCCTCCTCGTGTAGTCTCTCAGAGTAGAGCTAACTAGTATTGCTTTCATTAATTTAATCCTGCAATTTTTATCACTCATTTTAAATTTCAAGGATATCTTAAAATATCATACAAAAAATAAAGTTAATTATTAAAATATATCTCTTTTATATTATAAAATAGATTTTTTTTTTTTTATATGTAAGACTAATTCTATCAAAAAATGATATAGTACAAAATAGAGTTACAATCTAGAGAGACTAGATAGTGGAGAAGCCAAAAATGATAAACTATAAACCTCGGTCCCGAAAATCATACAAGAGAGAAACATACAGGAGAGTGAAGAGAAACATGGGAACCATAAGAGACAGACACAAGAATTTACCCATAATGGGATAAATCCTCAATACAACCTTCCTTTCCTTTCTTTTTGGTAACTTTAACCCAACAATCATGGAGCAGGTGGGCTAAAAACACTTGAATATTGTTGTTGACTAAAGGTAGAGTCTCCTTATCCAAGTCAGAGGAGGAGGAGGACGCATGTACTCTCTTTTGAGCACCTGAAGAAACATTGGGCCCCTTAGGATCTACCGAGGGCTTATCCTTTTCATGCTTTGCTACATTCGTATATGCTTCAATCTCATCCTCATCCAAACTGAAGGAATCAATGTCATCCATGGGAGGCAGATCATAGGGTTTCCAGCTTTTAGAGTTGGATTTTCGATTCCTTATATTCTTTTGGGCGAGGAACATAGTACATGAATTTTGAATATGCCTTGTATGATGGTAGTGATGACATCATAAAGTAGTATTCTCGTAGTCCAGGCACTGTGTCCAATGGAAATCACCAAATTTGAGAACGATTTGATTGGGTATACCTTTACTTATGTCAATTTCGGCAAAAATTCTACCATAAGTGTAAATTCCCTTCTCCCCCTATAAGTATCCGTTACGAGAAAGCAATCGACAAAGCTTCCAATTCCTTGAAAGACAGAAAATTTCCATAAGTGAACAGGTAAATTTGGAAGCCTGGCCCAAATAGGAAGCTTGGCGATGAAGTATGGGAACGATGGGGTGAGGAATAACCCTGCTTTTCCCCAATACCATGGACCACCAGTTAATGATTTTTTATAATCTTCATTGAAAGCAAACACCACTATAAAGAAACCCTTTGAGAAGAAAACAACCTTGTTGTTATTGGTCCATGTGGAGTGAATCCATTGGTAGAGATCTGCCGTGTGAGGCTATAATCCATTGAATCTACAAATAATGGAAGATTCTGCATAAATGTGAAACTGTTTTACAAGTGTCAGGTGGTAAATTTCTACAAAAGGTACATCCTCTAATTTATCAACCAAAAAAGGCTTGGGAACCTCAGAGGGTTGATAACATTTCTTGGGAGGTTGTGCATGGACAACATCCTTGTAGGAGAAAGCATGAGTAGAAGATAGCTAACTTACTGCCTCTCCTCGCAGATGAAGGGTTAAAACCACAGTAACATCATTTTCAATATTTTAAAATGAGAGAAGAAAATGATCCTCTTCTTGTTTACCTCCATAGATAAATTGCTGAAGGGCGGATGGAATCCCCAACTTGAGTTCAAGGGCATACGAAAGGTTCTTCACCAAATCCAAAGAGAGAACCCAAAGAAGCATGGTTTTCCGTGAGAGAAGAGTGGTATGTATCTGAAAGGAGGGGGTTATTAAATCTGGGGACTGCTGGCTACCAAAACTCATCCGTGCAGCAAGAATGTCAAGCCCTGTTGGCCATGGTTCACAGCTAAAAAAGGTTGTCGCTTCACATTCTTTCAAATATTTCTGGATTTCGAAAAAATTTCGCCTCTTCACCATTTTCTTTAGCATATTCATCAAAATTTTGGAGACATCTGACAATGAAATGGAGAGTGCCCCTTCCTCATAAGGAATCTGCCTCAGAGATCATTGCCTATGGAAGGAGAGGTCTAGGCAGCTTCCACTAGTGATTTTTGCAGCATGGGAATAGAGGAACACTGAAATATCTACATCTGGGCTCCCACTGAGCCGTCCATCCCCCATCATAGCCCTGCAAATGGGTAAGAATGAGGAAACCCCAGTTATGGTGCCGGCCATACTTTCACAAAAACGCAACACTTCGTTGAGAGGAAAACAAAACTCGGTCTTGTACTTATTTAGTTTTTAGTCTTCATGCACCTTAAAATAGATATATTTCATTTGGTAAGGGAATCTATATTTTTTTAATATCATTTTTATCTAATTGGACTCAATTTTAATATTCTGAAATGCATATATTTCATTTCATTTTTTAATATTATTAAATTGATATATTTCATTTTATTTTTTTTAATAATTATGCATTTTTCAAATATCTTAATATTAAACATTATGAATTTCTTAGGTCTTATAAGTTACGAATGATTTATATATTAATTCATTATTATTTCATGATTTATGATTCAAAATATATAATTAGTATTGTTGTATACGTTAAATTAGTGTAATCAATCCATAATAATCATGGAAACATTTTTTTTCAAATAAGAGAAAATATATTTCTATGACACTCATCTAGACCCATCCTAGCCATGAATATTTTTTTGTCAAACATGTCACAAACATTGAAACTGCAACTGTAAACAACATATCTGAACATAGAAATCTCATCCTAATTTGAGAATCACTAAGAAGCATTTCTCCCTTACAACATTAGCTACAACACAATCTATTTGACCATAGATACATTATGCAATAATTTACAAATAAAAACATGGAGAGATCCATACATCACTATCATCAACATACATTCTCATAACCAACATAATAACAAAAGAAATATCATTGATACAACAACAATAGAAATACCAATGGAATGAGTTCTTCATTCATTAATGTAAAAACCAATGAGAGATGGGACTTCCACATTCCACCTGAGTATATATTGACTAAGTCAAATCTCTCTTCAGCAAATCACCCTTGTGCCATATTCCAAGCATGAATGTGTGACTCAAACTGAAAGAATCAAGCCAAGGCATACCAAGGCTAAACAACCTCACCCTCATCAATGTAAACCGAGATTTACCGTGAACTACACTCGATCACTCAGGCAACACAAGCATGGATATCACGGGATTCTCTCCACCTAAACCATGAGTAATTTCATGTCTCCTAGTATCTGAGGCTTTACCACAATAAATAGTCTAAATGAGGCATCAGAATTCCCTAAACCGACAAATATTCTCTAGGATTTATCGTATGTCCAAAACCTTGGATTCCTCAACCTCATGTAGCAAAAACCACCTCTTAGGCTTTACCGCAATCCAAACCCAGATCACTAGGCCCTAAACCGAGGCAACACATAAACTGGTTTGGTGCCATAGCATTCAGAGATCCACCTCACTCATCTTTGAATCGAATCCACCTTGTAATCCAACTAAACCTAAACATGATAACTCCACAACACCATGGCTATCTAGAGATAGCAATGTTAGGCTAAGAACACTGTCACATGTGTAAAAACCCATGCCATGATAGAAAAGAACCACATGTAATGCCATGCATGCCAAATATATGAACAAAAACACACATGCAAATCGGTACCTCCAAAAAATCATGTGGTAGCTTCTTGATTCGGGCTCCTCCTTGCTTGCTTCCTCCTTCTTATTGCTTTGTTTCCTTTCTTCGTCCAATGCCAAAATTCTCCAAGAAACTCTAAGTGTTCAAGTGTGTGTGTGAGAGAGAGATAATAATGAGAAATATTTAAAACTTAATTCACAAAAGCGTGAAGTATAAAAAAGCTTGTGAAGTGATCCTCTCAAGAATTTTTATCAATGAGGCCTCTATTTTCTTCATTTTCCAATATCTTCATTCATTTTCCTCCTCACTTGTAAAGTGTGACCTTTCACCTTCCTTTTCTCCTATTTTCCATTATTTTCATAAATGAATGTCAAATAATGCCTATTTCCTTTCCAAAGCTTTATCCATTTCCTTCGCCAATTTACGTTAGCCATATTAACTGAAATTAGCACCCACTTGGATTTTTTTCCCAACATTGAGCTTGGAATAAGTATGCCATCAACGAGGGTTATTATTTTTATCTTTATTACACGAAATTTTAATGAGGGTTATTACAAAAAAAAAACTAAGAATTTGAAGCCCATGTGAAAGTGGAACACAAAAATTTCGAACATATTTTCAATTCCCAAATTTGGGTGAGTGGAGATTGACTTGGATTCATGCAGAGTCCAACAAAGAGCCCAAAGTCTTGTATAATTTCCTGAATCACGTGCCATTCTTGTTGGTCAAACTTCTTGAGAGCCAATAGATCATCCACAAATAGTAAGTGGTAGAGAGTGAAGGCATCAAGAATCAAGCATCTAGTGAGAAGGCCCGTTATCATAGGCCACATTTAATCTTATATTGAGGCCATCTATAATGATGAGGAGTATGAGGGGAGATAGAGCACATCATTATAGTGAGGCCATTTATAATTATAGCAGAGGAAGATTTTATGCAATATTTTATCTAACTAATCATAGAGGAGGTGAAACCAATATTCAACATGGTCAACCATAATACTTCCAAATCCACACACTCAAAGGCTTTAAGAAAATCTATCTTCATGAGACAAACATCTAGTTTATGGGTTTTATGGAGTGAATGAATTCTTGTGAAATAGCTACAACGTCATGTATCTCAGGATGTTTTAAGAAGACAAATTGTTTAACCAAGCATGAATTGAACCATAAATTATGAGTTTCTCACACAACACAACTTAGAAGGAGTAATTCATATTTTAATCTATTATTTCATGGTTTATGATTGAAAATGTATAATTACTGTATCTAGATAAGTTAAATTAGTGCAATCATATAACTATCTATAAGCACCAAGCCATAATAATCTTGAAAACACTAACTACATCATAATGTCATGTAGCTAAAATAAGTTTAAATAACGCAAAAAAATTATGCATTCCTCACACCTCACAAGTTAGAAAGTGTGGTTCATTACTTAATTCAATTTTTTATTCTTATTGATTGAAAATATATAATTAGTGTAGACATAAATAAAATTAGTGCAATCATACAAATGTCCATTAGCATCAAAACACTTACTACAGGATAGATGTCATGTTGCTAAAACTTAAAAAATAATAATAAAAAATAACTAAATTATATTTTTATTTGAAATTACTATTATTTTATTATTAACTATAAAGAATTAATATATAAGTCAAACATTTATACATTTAAATAAATAGGAAAAAAGTTTTTAACAATGGAGATTTACTCTCACTTTAGGATATGTTAGGAAACCATGGCTTATCAATTCCACATGGCCAAAAACAAAACTCACTTCATATGAAACTTGTTCATATGACATTCTGTTTAGTTAATCAATTTAATTAAAAGACAAAATATGACATAAATACTTTGGAGATAAATCTAAAATTTTGATTTTTCTATACTACTATGAATATTGTAAGTAGACCTAAAATCTCTACTATCCACCTAATAAAATACATCAAAACATGTATAAACATCAAATTAGTTACTTCATAATACACCTTAGATTTATAGAAGTTAAAGTTAGGAGAGTAGTCATGGGAAAATGCATGAAAAACAACTAAAGTTGAAGCTTATGCCCTCTACCAAGGGATTTAGTTAGTTGGTGAAAACAAGTTGACATGTCTCATTGTTTTGGGAGACTCCCTCAATCAACATTATATGAAGAGCTCTTGTCCAAGGCAATAACACATTAGAATTTACCATGAAAAGAATTTGGAAAACAACAAGAGGGTTCTTTCAATAAAGATGTGGACTTATGTGCTAATAAAGGGTGTGGCCAAATCAAGCCTTGTCCTCTCCATGCTAAATGAATTGGAATTAAATAGTTTTACAGGGTTGAATTATCAATAAGTTATAGTATGACATGTAATTTTTTTTCTTTGTTGGGCTACTTTTGTAATGTATATGCATACAAAACACTTTTTATTTTCCCGATTTTGGAGTGTCTCTAGAAAATCTTGTAGTTTTGTTGGACAAGAGGGATCATAAATAATATTTGAAGATATAGGAATATATTTCTTGATGGTTTTATTGTGATGTAAGCACAAACTTTCATTTAAATACAAACTTCTCAGTCTAATTACCAAAAAAAAATACACCTTATATCTTTATTCAAGGAATATGAACATTATAATTGGGTATGAGGGAGATTGACTTAATGCTACATTTAAAAATAATAAAAAAATACTTGAAATAATAAATTAAAAAAATAGTAATAACAAAAATAAACCAATGTTGGCCATAGATGTTAGAGGGGGAGCAACTTAATTGGTGATGGAAGTGTTGGCTCCCTGTGATTTGCTAGATTGGCAAGAACAAACACTGCAAGGGCCATGTCAGAACTGCTTTGGAATCCTAGGACCTAGCCTTCCTGGATTCAGAGAGGGATCTCTCTATTTAAGGTGTTTTTTGATTGATTTATCTTTGTGCTCTTTGTTTAAAATTTTAGGCTAGTTATGAAGTTCTTTGGGACTTGTTTGTTTTGGTTGGATTAAATGATAGATTGAAGAATTAATGGTGTGATTGACTGAGGAAATGTTTCATCTGATCAAATAGACTGTGAGAAGACATAAATTCATTGGGTAATGGAGTCATAAAAGGATTTAATTTTTCATCAACTCTGTAAGGGCTTTCATAGGGCAAGCTAACTATATCAAATGGATTCTTTAGATTAGTTTGTGATATGAAACAATAAGAAGTTGTGAAGGCAGCAAAGCTATAGTCAGTTAAGAATCTTCTAGCTCTACTTGAACAAGAAAATCCTTTCAAAGTAACCATTTGGAGCAAGTCAAAGAGCAGGACAAACCATAATCCTCTTCAGACAAACTTTAATAAGAAAATTTTTAAGACAACAATCCAGTAATTCAAGAACTAATTTTAGACAAAGAAAACATATAAGATAAATAGAAAGAGTGGTCTAAGATGAAACAGAAACAATTCTAATATGCTTTTGACAAACTCTTAAAAGACTCTTCAAATCAACATTTCAAGACAGTCCAGAGGGCAGGGCATACCTTAAACCTCAGTAGTTCAGACTCTAATAAGTATACCTTAAAGAAATGTCTTGAAAACAATATCTCAAGTCTTACTCAAAGGAACATGGGTTCACCATAATTTCCTTGGTTTCACTCTATTGAATCATTCCCAAGACAACAAGCTAACTATAACCAGAAGGAAATTAAGAATCTTCTAATCAAACCCATGCAGAAGAAAACATGAACACAAAGAATACAAACATAAATAAGGTGTTGAAACAACAAATCCTAATCTAAAACTTTTGTTTCTTTATCAGAGAAAGATGAACATAATGAAAGACATAAGAAGAAACAATAACAATTATGGAAACTTCACCATTGATATAGCTCAAGGATCCAGTGAACATGCTTGTATTATTGATGATCAAACCAATTACAATACTCCAGGTACAATGTCTCTATGAAACTCAAAGTTTTCTTCAACTCAGTCTAGCATTCCTCAATTAGCTCAGCGGTAGAAATTAGTCCAAAAACCATCAAGTACCAACATTTTCAATGAGGCTCATATGCAATATTTATATGCAAAATGAGGAGGTGCTGCTATGCTAAGGTGTATAAATGTTATTTATTGCAAAGTTAATGATCTTTTACCTTTGAGACCATGCAAGGCCCAAGGCAAAAATATCTGAAAGAGTTACATTGAATAATAAGTTCTGCATTAACTTCTAGGTTAATTAGGCTGAAATATTTAACTTTTAAGGCTTTGTAATAACTTGTGATAGTTGCTGAGCTATTTAAAAAATATCTTTGACTGAGTAATAATGATTTGATGTCTTTATGGAAAGAAACAATGCTGGTAGGTGGAAAATTTTCCTTTGGAGAAGTAATTGCTCCCTTGCTAAGTAATTTGAAGCTGTCTTTGGGCAATATTCCTTGTTTTATTCATCAATATTTTGTATTAGGCTTTTAACCTTGATTTTCTTTGATATTATGCATCACTGTCTTTAATCCTCTGTTCGGCTTTATAACTGTTTTGTCCATCTGTCCTTTATCTTAAACCTTTGACTTTAAATCTTTAAACACTGCTTTAAAGGGCTAATTCTTTGTTTTATGCTTTGATCTTCAATTATCATTTTAACCTTTTGTTCTTCATCTTCTTTATTCCTCCTCTGATGGTATTTTTTCTCTGTATGTATGTAGGGTTTTCTTCATGGAAGAAGGGGTTTATAACCCATGGATGATCATGAGTCATCAAGGGCTAATTTTTATGTGAGCTCCTATGGTTCTTTTTGTATGAATTTACCTCTCGGATTGTCATCTAGAGGCTTAATTTGTCACTTCTTAACTATGGGAGGTCACTTTTGGCCCTTATCCACCATTAAACCTGCAAAAACAAAAAAATAATTAATTTAAAAACTGTAGGATGGAGTAACCTGTGATTTCTTGGGTTTTTGGAGGTTTTAGGAGTGATTTGCAAAGGAATAGAGGTGCAGGGGAGTGATTTTGGAGGCAAAATCATGAAGAAAATTGTTGGGTTCCTTGTTTTCAAATTCGACAGATTTTGAGTTACATCGAGTACGTGGCGGAACGCAACCTCGGTAGGCAGAAAGGTGTCAAGGTTGTGAAGGAGCAGAGGATAGGTGTCGTCGCTGTTGCGGGAGCAAGCATAGATGGTGGAAGAGCGTGGAAGGAAACAGGCAGTGAACTCCCGATGAACAGAAAGAAATGAAAGACAGCCAAGCGAGAAGAAAGGAGGAAATTTCAGTCGTGCTGGCATCAAGACAAATAGGAAGCCAACCAACAGATAGAGAGGTTGGCTCAGACGGGAATAGGAAACAGGGAGCTGCAGGAGAGCTTTGTCTGGGTTGAACTGTTCTCCACTCCTTTGGGTTACTGTGTTTTCTCTCGGTCTGATAAGATGTATTGTATTCTTCTCTGTTTATGCTCATATAAATGAGCCTTGTAATAGTTCGCCAATGAAGGCTGATGATTAATATATTCAGGAGTGTTGTTCCGAGTATTTGTTATGAGTGTGAATGAATGATGTTATAAGCTCCATTTCAAAATTTTATTTATTATTAGTCTGACTGTTTTACTGAAAGGTATATGTTATGGGATGTTGTGTTATGACTATCTAAGACTTTGGTTTGGCTTTGATTCGACTGTATGGATGTTGTCGGGGTGATACCGATCTACTCCCTATCAAAGTAAGGTCGCGACACGCCTCGGGTGAGACTCTCTGCCCTTCGGAGCAGAGTGTAAATGGCGACGTGAATCTAGACTACGGCGGAAAACCTTGTTGGCCCTTAAACCTGAACCCGAGTCATCTCTGCGAGACCTGTTCTCTCGCCAACAAAAATTGAATGGGGGCCAAAAATTTGAATTTTGGAGCATAAAGGGAAAAAAGGTTTTGGGAAAACCACTCGGGTTTGTCGTGTGGAATATCAAAGGTTTATGGTTTTGGGAGGAGGTAATGCAATACCATTCAGCATTGGATGTGTGTCTAAGGAAAAACCACCCTTTTCGCATGGGTAGGGCCCATTAACCATCGGCATCGGATTCCATGCGAAACGAAATCTGGACCATCAGATCTCAGAGGGCGAGATCGATGGTGAGGGTGGAGCTCGAGGATGGGGTGAAATTTGGCGGAGGGGAAGTGAAGTACAGGTGGTAGGTAGTGATTGGGGTGCGGAGTTTGAGTGGAAGGTGGGGCAAGGGTACTGACATGAGTGATTTTGTCAGGTAGTGGGGAACGGGTTAGGAGATGGGGAAGGGGTGGTGAAATAAGGGTCGTCGGATCAGTGCCTATGATCCGAGATCAACAGTCAAGAAACGACCTAAGATAAAATGAAGTGGTAGGGTTTTATACAAGGCATGGGGATAATAAAATAAGAAAGGGGTGGGAAGGGTAAGGTCAAGGGATAAAATGGTTAGAAGATAGGTGGGGAAATCGTCCCGTGGGGGTAGAGGGGACCTTGGGTCGGAAAGAAAAGGGGGATTAGGGGACTAGCGGTAGGTTATGGTCTAGGGTCACATGAGCAAGGGGGCTGGGGCTTTAAGGCCAAAAGGGGCTTAGGGCCTTTTATATGAAAAAATGCACTTTTAATATAAAACAGGGTTTTTATAGGAATTTGAAGGGTTCCGATAGGGTTAAAAGTTAGGATAAAACAATGTAAAGGGGTTTTTCACATTGTTTTAAAGGCTTTTAGGAGAAAATGAAGCATGAGCGGGGATTTTGGGGGTTTTTAGAGGGGAAAGAAGAAGGATAAATGAGGGTATCAGTAGAGGGGTAAATGAGGGAATTAGGCCCAAAAAATGGAGTTTCTTTGTAGCAGCAGGGTGAACATTTGATGAGGCATGAAGATAGGAAGGCTTAGTGAGAAATAGTCATTTTTAGGATGATGAAGGAAATGAGGTATCTAAAGATAGATGATGATCTAATAATTCTATCTTTAGATGCTTGTAGAACATCCATAATCATCTAGTGAAATCTCTAGAATACAGGAGGATAACAGTGGCTCCAACTGGGGAGGGAAACTAGTTTAGGAGGTGTCAAGAACCTCATAAGATAAATCTCTAGAAGAAGTAGACCAGTGCCTTGATTTGCACCTTGGCAGACCTCCTTTATCTTGATGATTTTCTTCTTTAAAGAAGTGATCTGCAGTATCTAACTCATAGCATGATTAATTCCAACTCAACTTCTACCTACCCGTCACACTAGTTCTAACATTTTTTCTTCTTTGAGTGCATTTGGATTAGCAACTCTTTGACATTTTTATTTTTGAAAACAGAAATAAACTATCTATTCCTATACTTATTTCTTCCAAGATTTTAGATTAAGTTGTTGAAATCTTTTATTTTATACCTAAACTACTTGGCTGCCAAGATTAAACTGTTTGGAAGTCTTCATTTTCTAATCTAAAACAAAAAATTTAAAACATAACCAAATCAGGATTTAGATAGTCTGATTTGTTATAAGCAATGATACTTTGTAAAATCTGCATACAGAACTTAATTTGTAGAACTTTCAACACAAAACTTTGAGGGTTGAAATTTGGAATTTGCTTTTTATCCTTCTCTTCTTTCTTGGTTCAGATTTTTAGCTTTGGAACCAATTTCTAATCTAATCTATTCTACCGATAAGCCAAGTTTAGACATTTTGGAAAATACTCATTCACTAATCTATCATCAGAAATTTAAAGAATGGTTTAAATCAAGATTAGGCAGTCCGAGTAACCATGATTGTGGCATTTGGAACAAGCTGCACACAATCATTTATTTGCATAAAAGTAAATCTATAAAGACAAGGCTGTGATGTGTCATTAATCATGCATCCTTATCTATCTATTTGGTTATGTTTTGAGCATGTGGAACTAACATTCTTTTCATTCTCCTAATCTATTCTTTTTGACAAGTCAAGTCTGAAATAATCTTGATAATCAATGTTTCTACTAACTTATCAACATAAATTTAAAGCATTTTCAGCCATGATTAGGCTAGATGACTGAACAAGGTATCATTTTGAATCAGCAGTGGAATTTAGACTTGCACACTTTCATAAGTACTGTTTTTTGGTTATGGGGTTGTACCTTTTCTTTTTCTGCCCTCTTTTCTTTGTTTTCTATTTTTGTACTTATTTTTTCTCTGATTTTTTCCTTTAAACAATGTTATTTACAGTGGATAAAGCTTTAAACTTGTTATCTTAATGTAAATAACATTTGAGAATCCTGCCATTGACAGGACCTCAAAAAGTTCTGTTCCATCCATTTCCTATAAGAAAAATGCGTTGTTGCCTCTGGCAGAATGGATAATATAGGGACCTTTCCACATATTTTCAAACTTACCATGTTTTCCTTTGTCTTCTCTCCTTGAATTCCATTTGAGAACTTTGTCACCAATGTTGAAGTAATTTTCCTTTGTCCGTCTGTCAAACAGCTTCTTGATGTTGTCTTGCACTTGCTTTATTCTGTTATAGACTTCCTCTCTTGTTTTCTGCAACTATATAGTATGATTTACCCTTCTTATCATGTCATTTTCTTCAAACTGTACCTCCTGGATCAGATTCATGACTGGCACTCCTAGGCTTTTTGGAAAAATTTCATCTGCTCCATAAACTAGCTCATAGGGAGACCTTCTAATGGATTTCTTTCATGTTAACCTGTCAGCCCATAATGCATGTACTAGCTTGTTGTGCCATGACTTTTGATTTCCTTCCAAAAACTTCTTGATGATGTTTATTAGACTTTTGTTTGAGGATTATACAAACCCATGACCTTGAGGGTAATAAGTTGTGGAATGACCCAATGTAATCTGATATTTGTGGCAAAAGTCCACCATCCTTTTGGATCTAAAGGCAGTTGCATTGTCAGTGATAATATTTCTAGGACACCCAAATCTAGACAAAATATGGTTTTCAAGGAATTTAATGATCACTAGATCAGTGGCAGTTCTAGAAGGGATGGCCTCTATCCATTTTGTAGTGTACTCAGTAGCTGTGAGGATCCATTTATGCTGGGAAGATGACGAAGGATGGATTTCCCCAATGAAGTCTAGGCCCCATTGTTGAAAAGGAGCTTCAACAGATATAGGATGCAGGAGTAAGGGTAAGAGTTTTCTTTTGCCTTCAAAGATTTGACACTGGTGGCAGGAAATTACCAATTTATGAATACCTTGGAAGAGGGTGGGACAATAGTAACCAGCTCTGAGGATTTTGTTTACAGTTTTCTTCCAATAGAGGTGGCCTCCACAATCCTCTTCATGAAACTCATGTTTGATCTTCTCTGCATCATTCTTAGGAAAACATTTAAGCAATAGAACACTAGCATTTTTCCAATATAACCATTTATCTATAATGTAGTAATTTATAGCTTTTAACTTGAAAAATCTTGCCTTTGTTTTAGATAAATCAAGAGGAACATTAAGATAGAAGAGCACGTACAAAATATTAGCATACCAAAGTGAATTTATCAATACTTCTTCAACAGGGGGGGTTGTGCATTCTTCTTGTTCTTCTAAAACATCAATCATATTCATGTCTAAGGCTTTGAGGTTTGATTCAACCATAAGTTTTGCAAGCCCTTGTCCCTTTATCAGTTTAGTGGGTCTGATTTCCAAATCATATTCTAATATAATAGCAATCCACTTACCTCTTTTGCTATCAGGATTTTGTGTCAAAATGTCTTTGACAAATGTGTGCGGGACAAACGAAATGATGTGTGCGTGTAAAATGTAAACCCTGAAGTCTCTCAAGGCTTTGATCAAGGCAAATGCCTACTTTTCCATTATGTTGTATTTAAGAGGAGAATCTCTTAAAGCCTTGCTGAAAAATGAAATGGGTTGCTCTTGTCCTTTTATGTTTTTCTGAAGTAGGACAACAACAATTGTATGTTTTGATGCAAAGGAGAAAATGAAGAAATCTTTTTTGAAATCAGGGCTAATGAGAACCGGTGTTTGAGTGAGTGCTTTTTTAACCAGTTCAAAGGAATGATTGGCTTCAATGGTCCATTTAACTCTTGTTTCCATTTTTAGCATGTTTGTTATGTTTCTAAGGAGTTCAGCTAAGTTTGGTATGAACCTTGTTAAGAAATTAATCTTTCCAATGAAATATTGCAGTTCTTTGATGTTTCTAGGATGGCTGATTTTCAATATGCCCTCAATCCTTTTTGGGTCTATTTTTATTCCCTCTTTAGATATAATATGGCCTAGAAGTTTACCTTCTTGGAGGCCAAATAAAGTTTTGTTGGGTTTTAAGGATAGACCATACTTTCTGCATTTCTCAAAGACTTTTCTTAAGCGAGAAAGGTGCTCTTCATCTGTTTTGGAATAGACAGTAAAGTCATCTAAATATATCACAATGAAGAAGCCCATCTCTTCTGAAAAAGCAATATCCATGGCTCTTTGGAATGTGGCACCATCATTCATTAAACCAAAGGGCATTTTCACATACATGAAAGTGCCCCAAGGTGTAGTGAAGGTTGTTTTAAGTTGATCATCACGATGTACTAGCACTTGGTTGTATCCAGAAAATCCATCTAGCAAAGAAATTCTTTTAGAACCTACTATCCTTTGTAAAATATGATCCATTTTGGGAAAGGGATAGTTGTCCTTTAAAGAGGCTTTATTTAAGTTTATAAAGTCTATACAAAGCCTTATTTCTCCTGTTTTCTTTCTCACAAATACAAGATTGGATACCCAGTCTGAGTATCACACTGGGACTATGATTCCAACATCATACATTTTCTTGATTTCTTTCTCAACCAGGGTTAATTGCATAGGGTTTATTCTGCCAATTTTTGTCTAAAAGGTTTCTGGTTTTCTTTGAGGGGTATCTTATGCTGGATTATCTATGTGTCATATGATTTTAAGTCCTCATAAATCCAAGCAAAAACATCAGAAAATTCTCTAAAAAGCTGAAGATTTTTCAATTTTATATGAGTTGGCAGTGTTCTGGATATTTTAATGATTTTGGGATTTTCTTTGCTGCCTATATTGCACTCTTCTACTTTAGTTTCAGTAGGTTCCATTTTTGGATTTTTAGCAACATCATTGAATTCAAACAATTCTTCTAGAGGCACCAGTCCCTTTGGTAAGTTATCAGTGTGAGACTGCAGCACTTCAAAATCTTCTTGTTCCAAATTAGTGCTCAGCTTTGTTTGTTGTAGGTGTTCTTTAGCTAACAGATTTATATCAGCAATGTTTACATCAGCAATGTTAGGAGTTTCTTCTTCATAATTTTTTTCCTCAGTAGGACAGTCTTCTTCGTACTCTCAGTCTGAATTGGACATTTCAAAACCATTTCTGGACTGTGGAAATCCTCTATTTGTTTATCTCCTTCAAATACTTGCCAATATTTGATATTATCAGGGACTACTGGTCTATATTTAACTTGGACTGTGTATTGTTTGCTCTAATAAGGTTTTTGGCATGTACTAGCAGCAAAGGCTAAACCATTGGCAAGCATTTTTTGGTTTCTAGGGACAAAATTAAGCTCATATTCTGTGAATGTTTTTAAAAGGTCAACAACATCATCTCTATATGCTTGTAATCTCAGATGCTTGGCAGTATATTCTCCATTCACTTGTTTGATAATCAATTCTGAATCTCCATGAATATTTATCTTCCTAGCTCCTAGTTTTCTCAATAATTGTAGTCCTAAAAGGAGAGATTCATATTTAGCTATGTTATTTGTACATTTAAAGTTTAGTCTGTATGAATGGCCCTCAACATGATTATTCTCTGTGTTATGTACCCATATGCCTGCTCCTGAACCAGTTTTTCTACAAGACCCATCAAAACTCATACTCCAAAGAGGTTTATGTTCAGATTTGTTATTAAAGTCATTGTTGTCCTCTCTGGTCTGTTTGTCATAGCTGCCACTATGTTGTATTTTAGGGTCTGCACTATGTTTAGTTTGGTCTTGTTCCTAATGGTTTACATGGTATTGAGGATTTTCTATTTGTTTCACATGGAAAGCACTATGTAGGTGAATGATTTGTTGCTTAGGACCCTCTTTATGTTTGTTGTAATTTTCTAAATTAGCAAATTGTTTTTGCCTTTTCTCCCTTTTTCCCTCTTTTCCTATTATTAGTTTGTCATCTACTTCCTCTTGCTCATTAAGATTTTTATCATTGTAAAGAATGAATGAGTCAAGGTCTGTATGAATAGAATAAAGTGGGGAGCTGTCTGGTTTTTCTTGACTACTAACCATGTATTTCATGTGTGTTTCCCTATATAGTCTTCTTGGTTGACTAAAGACAGGGATGGTTGCATAAGTCATATCCATCTGGAGGGTACCTTGGAGTTTAGTACCCCATGATCTTGAAAGGAGCATGCCATATTTAGGAGGTATATCAGCCACTACAATGTCCATCGCTAAGCTCTTGGCTGGTATTTGTGCTAAGTTTACACATAAATCTTTGATTAGGCCTAGAAATTTAATTGTACTGGAATCAAAAGAGTATAAATCCTTATATGGTCTAGTTATTTCAAGGCCTAGTCTTTCCATTACTACTTTAAGAATAAGGTTATGGGAGGCTTCTGAGTCAAGCATGGTGTTGTGCAAAATCTTATCATGGATGTTGAGACTGACATAAAAGGGAGGGACATCTCCTTCTTGAATTTTTCCTTCTACTTCTAGTCCAAACAAAAGCTCAGGTTTGTCATCAGTCACATTGACAGAATCAGTTTGTTCTCCTATTTTTAAAGCTCTCAAAAGCTCTGTTTTATATACATCTTGGGTGACTAATTCAATGAGAGGAACATTGATCCTGATTTTAGCAATTTCACTCTCTATGCTGAAAGGTATCTGAGTTTTTAATATGTTTAAATCAGCCTTCTTGGTCACTGTTTTCTTAGAAAAATTAGCTTGCTGGTTTTTATTATGGACAATAGTTAAAATAGTTTTACCAAGAGAATTAGCTGAGTTGCTAGTGCTACTTTGTAAATCACCATGTTTGTTATAATTTTGGGTGCTTTTTCCTTTTTTTTTATCAGAACTCTTACCCACTGTTTTATTACTTTCTCTTGCCTTTTTAGAAATGTTTTCAGGATTGTTTTTAGCAGAAATTTCAGAGTTTTTCTTTTTGGGAGTGTCTTTACTCTTTTTAATCCTAAGGTCATATTGTTTATGTACTTCCATTATAGCATTTACAAAGCCTTATTTCTAATCTTCAGATTCTGGGATTTCCTTATCATAGGGTCTATATATGCCTTGTTCTTCCTCAGTGAGGAAAAAAATATCCTCATTGTTTAATCCCAATAAGTTTATGTGATCTCCCTCTGTTTCTTAAATCACTCCCTCATCCTCATCAGCATATTTTTGTTGGAAAGGAGGTCTGACTTGCTGATCAGGTCCTCTTTGTCTTATCTAAGGGGGATTCCTTCTAAAGTTTTGGTTCTGATTTTGATTTTTATTTTGAGGAGCTGTTTGGTTTTCTTTAGGATAAGTTCCCTCATTCATGTTTATTCTCTCCATCATCCTCTCCATGGTTCTATCTAAGCTATCAATTTTGGAATCTGATGTGGAGGGTCCAGCTTCATCTTTGTAGGTAACCTTTTTCTCTGCTTTTAATCTGGCCCTTTTGGCATTTAGGTTAGCTTCTACAGTTACTACCCCTTTCTGAATGTCTTCTAATGTGAGGGGTTCTCTCTCCCTTAATTGGTAACACATGTCTGGGTAAAATCCTTCAGGAAAATTTATTAAGGCTAAGACTTGTGGGGGTTTCATTTGTGGAGGAAGTGCATTATAAGCACTATTAAATCTAGTGCAATAATCTTGGATGCTCTCTCCAGCATTTCTTTTAAGATCATTGCATTTTGGCAGGATTTGAAGGGGGTTTCTCTTGACTTCCCATTTGTTTAAAAATAATTGATGAAAAGAAGGGAGGTTGTTGATACTATTAGGGGATAAGCCTTTGCACCATTTTCTTGCTTCTCCCCCTAAAATTTGAGCAAAAATTCTAAGTTTAATAGTTTCATCATCTATTTCTTGTTTGTCAAAGTAGTAATTCATTCTGTCCACATGTTGTTGAGCTATAGTAGAACCACTAGCATCATATAATGGAATCTTGGACTGATAGTTGGAGGCAGAACAACTAGGGGTAAAGGAAGGACTAAGGGAGCATAACATGTTGCCATGATATGAACTTTTGGAAACAGTGGAGGAGGGTGACGAAATGGGGTGGTTTGAAAAGTGGGTGTATGTATAGGTGTAGCTAAAGTACTTGGACTAGCTAAATGATGAGCAGATTTAGGATGAGAGAAGCCAAATTTATGGAGGAAATGGAGATGAAGAGGAGTGGAAGGGGAGGCTTCCCTACTACTACTTTTTTGTGAGTCTTCAAGCTCAAGGTTTATCTGGTCTATACAAATTTGTGACTTGGTTCTAGATAAGCTTTTGATATGACGTAATTCAACTTGGGTATTTTGCAAGTTTACAAGGTTTTCAGGGACATAACTTGCTCTTAGGATGGGTCTATCAAAAATTGGATTCCTAGATGTAGGAGACTTCATAAGAATACTTTTAGGATTGTCAAGTATTTCAAGAGGATTTGGGTCAGGATGGGATCTAGTATGGATTCTTCTAGAAGCCAGGATTTTGGACCCACCAGGTCAGAAGGTTTTTAGAGGTATAATAGTCGTAAGACGTAAACCAAGCCGTAGAAGAGATACTTAATCCTCAAAGTATTCTTAACTAGGTATTCTTTAATGTTTTGATGATAGGGTAAGTTTCCCAGTGGAGTCAATGGAAATTAGTGGAGTCACCAGGTGGAAGATTTTTACTTGTCTTATAGGACTGGTTGTTGTCCACCATCAACAATCATGAACCAATCTTGGCTGACACTTGATTCATTTTTAAACTAATGAGGTCTTCTGAGTTTTGAGTGAATCTGAAATGTTTATTACTCAATGTCCCCAGTATGGTCGCCACTATCTTGGCTCCCTGTGATTTGCTAGATTGGTAAGAACAAACACTGCAGGGGCCACATCAGAACCGCTTTGGAATCCTAGGACCTAACCTTCCTAGATTCAGAGAGGGATCTCTCTATTTAAGGTGTTTTTTTATTGATTTATCTTTATGCTCTTTGTTTAATATTTTAGGCTAGTTATGAAGTTCTTTCAGACTTGTTTGTTTTGGTTGGATTAAATGATAGGTTGAAGGATTAATGGTGTGACTGATTGAGGAAATGTTTTAGCTGATCAAATAGACTGTGAGAAGACATAAATTCATTGGGTAATGGAGTCATAAAAGGATTTAATTGTTCATCAACTCTGTATGGGCTTTCATAGGGCAAGCTAACTATATAAAATGGATTCTTTAGATTAGTTTGTGATATGAAATAATAAGAAGTTGTGAAGGCAAAAAAACTATAGTTAGTTAAGAATATTCTAGCTCTACTTAAACAAGAAAATCCTTTCAAAGTAACTGTTTGGAGCAAGTCAAAGGGCAGGACAAACCATAATCCTCTTTAGACAAAATTTAATAAGCAAACTTTTAAGACAACAATCTAGTAATTCAAGAACTATTTTTAGACAAAGAAAACATATAAGATAAACAGTAAGAGTGGTCTAAGATCAAATAGAAACAATTCTAATATGCTTTTGACAAACTCTTAAAAGACTCTTCAAAGCAACATTTCAAGACAGTCTAGAGGGCAGGGCATACCTTAAACCTTACTAGTTCAGACTCTAATAAGTATACCTTAAAGAAATGTCTTGAAAAAAATATCTCAAGTCTTACTCAAAGGAACGTGGGTTCACCATAATTTCCTTGGTTTCACTCTATTGAATCATTCCCAAGACAACAAGCTAAGTATAACCAGAAGGCAATTAAGAATATTCTAATCAGACCCATGTAGAAGAAAACATGAACATAAAGAATACAAACATAAATAGGGTGCTGAAACAACAAATCCTAATCTAAAACTTATGTTTCTTTATCAGAGAAAGATGAACATAATGAAAAACATAAGAAGAAACAATAACAATTAGGGAAACTTCACCATTGATATAGCTCAAGGATCCAGTGAAAATTCTTGTATTATTGATGATCAAACCAGTTACAATACTCCATGAAACTCAAAGCTTTCTTCAACTCAGTCTAGCATTCCTCAATTAGCTCAGCAACAGAAATCAGTCCAAAAACCATCAAGTAACCAACATTTTCAATGAGGCTCATATGCAATATTTATATGCAAAATGAGGAGGTGCTACTATGCTAGGGTGTATAAATGTTATTTATTGCAGAGTTAATGATCTTTGACCTTTGAGACCATGCAAGGCCCAAGGCAAAAATATCTGAAAGAGTTACCCTGAATAATAACTTATGCATTAACTTCTAAGTTAATTAGGCTGAAATATTTGGCTTTTAAGGCTTTGTAATAACTTGTGATAACTGCTGAGTTGTTTCAAAAATATCTCTAACTGAGTAATAATTGTTTGATGTCTTTATGGAAAGAAACAATGCTAGTAGGTGGCAAATTTGTCTTTGGAGAAGTAATTGCTCCCTTTTTGAGTAATTCCAAGTTGTATTTTGGCAATCTTCCTTGTTTTGTTCATCAATATTTTGTATTAGGCTTTTAACCTTGATTTTCTTTGATATTATGCATCACTGTCTTTAATCCTTTTTTCTTCTTTATGACTATTTTTTCCATCTGTCCTTTATCTTAAACCTTTTGAATTTTCATCTTTAAAAACTGCTTTAAAGGGCTAATTCTTTGTTTTATGCTTTGATCTTCAATTATCCTTTTAACCTTCTGTTCTTCATCTTCTTTATTCCTCCTCTGACGGTATTTGTGCTATGTATGTATGCAGGGTTTTCTTCATGGAAAAAGGGGTTTATAACCCAATGATGATCATGAGTCATCAAGGGCTAACTTTTATGCAAGCTCCCCTGGTTCTTTTTGTATGAATTTACCTCTCGGATCGTCATCTAGAGGCTTAATTTGTCAATTCTTGACTGTGGGAGGTCAATTTTGGCCCTTATCCACCATTAAACCTATAAAAACAAAGAAATAATTAACTTGAAACCTGCAGGATGGGGTAAAATGCAATTTTTTGGGTTTTTGAAGGGTTCAGGGGTGATTTGCAGAGGAATAGAGGTGCAGGGGTGTGATTCTAGAGGCAAAATCATGAAGAAAATTGAATGGGGAGGAAAAACTTTGAATTTTGGTGTGCAAAGGGAAAAGCGATTTTTGGAAAACCACTGGGGTTTGTCACGCAGCTTATCAGCGGTTTATGGTTTTGGGAGGAGGCAACTGTAGTAGATCTGATAATAAAATGTATAGAAATGGAAAATATGCCCAAGAAATAACACCATTGAAGAAAAAACTTCAGATCTTCATTAATATCGAAACCCTTAAGGTAGGGCAACACCATGCATTCACTCCACAAGCCATATGCTTGCCCATACAATAATCCTTCACATCTCTCAATGGAGAGACTCTAGCATCTATATAATTTTCATACATGCAATACCATGGGTAGTTACCATGGGTATCTCAATACCATACATCCAATACAATGGGCTTATCACTTTATTCCCTAGCCACATGTGGTCCCTTACATAATGTGGGTTAACCACTTTATTTATTAACTATGGCCCAATTATTTATCATTCTTATATTATTACATCATATTATTCCCTTGGGTACCTCCCTCTGTACCCTATATTATCCCCCCATAGGTACACTACAGCAACGTGATACCGTTTAGCTTTGGACGCGTTTCTAAGGCAAAACCACCCTTTTCGCGTGGGTAGGGGCTGTTAACCATTGGCATCGGATTCCACGTGAAACGAAATCTGGACCGTCAGATCTCAGAGTGCAAGATCGACGGTGAGGGTGGAGCCCGAGGATGGGGTGCAGTTTGGTGGAGGGGAAGTGAAGTACATGTGGCAGGCGGTGATTGGGGCATGGAGTTTGAGTGGAAGGTGGGGTAGGGGTAGTGACGTGAGCAAGTTTGTCGGGTAGTGGGGAACAAGTTAGGAGATGGGGAAGGGGTGGTGAAATAAGGGTCGTCGGATTAGGGCCTATGATCCGAGATCAACAGTCAAGAAACGACCTGAAAGAAAATGAAGAGGCGGGGTTTTATACAAGGCATGGGGATAAGAAAGTAAGAAAGGGGCGGGGTAAGGTCAAGGGATAAAGGGGTTAGAAGATAGGCACATAAATGGTCCCGTGGGGTTAGAGGGGACCATGGGTCGGAAAGGAAAGGGGGCCTAGGGGAATAGTGGTAGGTTCTAATCTAGGGTCACATGAGCAGGGGGGCTGGGGCTTTAAGGCCAAAAGGGGCTTAGGGATTTTTATATGAAAAAATGCACTTTTAACATAAAACGGGGTTTTTATAGGAATTTGAAGGGTTCTGATAAGGTTAAAAGTTAGGATAATACAATGTAAAGGGGTTTTTCACATTGTTTTAAAGGTTTTTAGGAGAAAATGAAGCATGAGGGGGTATTTTGGGGGTTTTTAGAGGGGAAAGAAGAAGGATAAATGAGGGTATTAGTAGAGGGATAAATGAGGGAATTAGGCCCAAAAATTGGAGTTTCTTTGCAGTAGCAGGGTGAACATTTGATGAGGCATGAAGATAGGAAGGCTTAGTGAGAAATAGTCATTTTTAGGATGATGAAGGCAATGAGGTCTCTAAAGATAGCTGATGAGAAAATAATGCTATCTTTAGGTGTTTGTAGAACATCATAGTCATCTAGTGAAATCTGTAGAATACAGGAGGATAACAGGAAGTAATATGAAATCTGTGAAAACACATAGACATAGAGGTGAGGTGGTAGACTAGTGCTACTAGGTTCCTCTACAATGGAAAAAAAAATGTTTTCCATAGATATAATAGTTCAATTTCCACCTTAATTTTACATCCACTTTATATAGAGATAAAGTAATTGAAATTACAGAAAATAAACAAAATACTTTTTAATATTTAAAAGATCTCTAACTCCTTATATATAGTTAACAAATTCCATGTAAAAATACCATAATAGATCCATATTAACTCTAAATCTACCAAAGGGAGAGGGACCAAATCTCCTAACATGCAAATCTATAATAAGAGTGGTGCGATCATTTTTTTTCAAATATTATTATTTATATTTACTTATAATTTTTTTTTTTTAGGTATTGACCTTCAGACATGAGTAATGTTGGATAACATATGTGAATATTATTATATTTTTATGAATAAATATTATTCTCTTATTTGTTAATTTTTAAAATAAAAGAGGAGCCACCCCTTAGTAGTTAGACTCCCAAATGTGAGGAAATAATTAGAATGATTTATGGTCCAAGAGAGGACATCAAGCCAAAAAAAATGAAAATCCTCCCTTTAAAAAAAAAATTATGATTCGTTTCTGTTCTGACCACAAGAGTTCAAACAAATTGGAATTCTCAACGAAATAAATACAATCATGGACATGGATATACCTACTCTGCATGCATCTCTCATGTAAGATAGAGAATAAACCTACATAAGCTAAAGCTTGAAGGTTAGGTGATTGTAGAACTTTGTATAGGTTTGGTTTCTAAGAAATTTGAAGGAAGCTTGAGATAAATTAGAAAAAACCTTAGTAACCAATGAATTTCCACATTATAAGGATGATTTTCTAATGGGAAAAATTATTTCAACTAGAAAGAAAAAAAATTATAACTCAGTGAAAGGATGGTTACCTATATAGACTATGATTTCACTAAGCTCTACCCTCTATCTTCACAACCCTCTCTTCACAACACAAAATTTAGAAGAATAAGAGTGGAGAAACTCTAAGATAAAATAGTACCTTTATAAAAGAATTAACTAAGAATCCATAATGTAATAGACCCTTACAACTCTAGTAGCATTTGAATAATTTTACATGCACTTTATATAGAGATAAATTTGTTGAATGTAGATAAAAAAAAATACTTTTTAATATTAAAAATATATCTAATTCGTTATATGGAGTTAAAAAATTCCATGTAAAAATACCAGCATAGATCCATAATAAATCTAAATCTAAGGGTCACCCATAGGGACCAAATCTCTCAACATCCAAATCTATGATACAAGTGGTGCAGTACTTTTTTCTAATATTATTATTTATATTTACTTATAAATATTTTTGAGGTATTCACCTTGGGCTAAGAGTAATGTTCTATAACATATGTGAAGGTTATAATATTTTTATGAATAAATATTATTCTCTTATTTTTTATTTTTTAAAATGCAGGAGGAGCCACCACCTGAGTAGTTAGATTCCCAAATGTCAAAAAATAATTAAAATAAGTTATGCTACAAGAGAGGACATAAGTAAAAAAGATAAAATCCTCCATTAAAAAAAATATGATTGGTTTTTGTTCTGACCACGAGAGTTCTAACAAAATGGAATTCTCAAAGAAACAATTACAATCCTAGGCATCGTTGTACCTATTCTGCATGGGTCTCTCATGTAAGACAAAGAATATACCTACATAAGGGATAGAGTGAAGGTTATGTAATTGTAGGACTTTGTATATATTTGGTTGAGAGGATAAGAACTTTAAAGGAAGTTTCAGATATAAATTATCAAAAACCTATGTAACCAATGAATTTCCACATTAGAAGAATTATTTTCTAATGGGAAAACTCATTTCAACTAGAAAGAAAAAAATTATAACTCTATGAAAGGATGGTTACCTATATACACTTTTATTTTCTCCAAGCTCTACCCTCTCTTTTCACAACCCTCTCTTCACAACACAAAATTTACAAGAATAAGTGTGGAGCAACTCTAAGAGAAAATAATACCTTTATAATAGAATTCAATAGGAAGACATAATGTAATAGACCCTTACAATGCAAGTAATATTTGAATGGCAACCAAACTCTAGGGGAAAAAAATAAAAGAAAACTCTCTTGGATAATCTTAGAAAAAACTTGAAATTAAGGTAAAGCCAAACCCCAAAGGAGGTTGGTATCTTCTAAGAAAAAATATTATGGGTAGATAATATGAGGAGAATTCCTTTTAATTTCTCCAAGAGTTTTTGTCAAAGAAATCTCTAAGGTAACTTGCAATGGAAATGAATTACAAAATTAGCGAAAAGAACCTGTGTTAGGATAATAATCTATGACTAAAATCATTTATCCTTTTGTAAGTATAGTGTTAGATGTAGTTGGTAAAATGGATAATTTATCCTTTTGTATGTATAGTGTTACATGTAGTTGGTAAAATGCTTAAGACACCTAGCAAGAAAATTAGGTAAGGAGGTTCTCAATAAGAGGTGCAGGAAGAACATGAATACATGCTAGTGAGAGAGGAGTATTTTTTAACGTGGCAACCCTAGAAGCAAAACTAACCAAAGCCTATTGAGTTGTAGAGTATTCTCTTCGCCCTTGAGTGATGGACAAAAGAGTGAGTTCAGGGGTGGGAGTGGTTCCCTAACCACCACTACTTAACCCACAATGCTAGATCATCATCAAACATTTGGAATGTTCTTTAAGCTTTCCTTAATTCTATGTGAACAAAATGAAACACTTTCATAGAAAAATAGCCATATTGCTACATCACATGGTTAAACATAAACTGAATCCATATTAAAAACAAAATGAAACACCATCATAGAAAAATAGCCATATTGCTACATCACATGGTTAAACATAAATTGAATCCATATTAAGAACCTTTGTAGTATAAACTTTGATGGAAGAATGAAGAATGGGAAAGTCCTTCTCAATGCATACCAAGATTAAAACTATGGTGGCTCCTTTATATTTATGGTCACTTGGTAGGGTTAGTAAGGGGCAGGTAAATAGTAAAGATAGATCACAATATTGTAGCTTAGGAGTTTGATTATAACTAAAATTTAACATAGTAAATGTGATACAACAATGGTAAAGATAAGTAAATATAAATCAATCGTTGGCCAATACCCCTACCTATGGGAATAGGTATATTGAGCATTTAGGAGTATAATCAACTTCATAATAGATTAATTAACTAGTAATACATGCCAACTAGTAAATTTTATTCTATGGCTATTTGAATATTGATTAGACAAAGAAACTTGTAATTTGTGGAATTAAGAAAGTTCTTAGCCAAACTTTTCCTTAACTTGAGCTATTAAAGAGTTAACAACAACATATGGATATATTTAATTCATGTTCTTACCTTTGTCCATCATTAAGCAATTACACATAATACATCAACCATATTACATATATGACAGTAGGATCATGAAGAGATAGCCAAGCAAAGAACAACCTCCTTCACCCATCCCACATGAGGCCTGTGGCTCAAGGGCCATTAACTATAAAGTCTTCCCCACAATCATTCCCACTTACCTTAGTACCAATTTTATTTATATATTCATAAATATATTTTAAATTACAATACTGTTTGAAATTGTATAACTAATTTCTTCTTTAAAAAACCATAAATTACCTTCTCCTTTAAATATAATTACCTTAATAACCCTTCTATTATAAAACAACACACTTAAAACAGGACTTCAAAGCTACAACACTAACTCAATCTTGGATTATAAAACTACACTAAACACACAATTTAAAATGTGACTTCTAAAGTATAGTACTAAAAGCTGTACTCCTCGTAGCGCAGGAAACACTTGTTCCCGTAATAAAGATTAGCACCGACGGCATAGTTGCAATAGGGCCAGATGGCGTTGGCGGCGTCACCCAGGCATCCGGTGCAATCAGAGGGAGAGAGTGTGGAATTGCAGGTTGCTTCCCCGTAGGCAGTGGGTACTCCTGGTACTCGACGTCTTGTAGCTTCCCCCGTGCGCGGCTGTGCCTTTTTCTAGTTTTACGAAGAGGGCATCGACAGTCTGAATGAAAACACCTCCGCTTGGGATTTTCTGTGGGTTACAGCCGCCCCATATTTTTATAACGTCCGCGTCCACCACGAGGAGTAGTGACATTGCAAGTAAAGTAAAGCCAAATGCTCTAGTTGCCATGGCTGCCTCAAATGAAACAATATCACCTCTAATACCAATAATCCCTTCAAATGCCAAAAGTTATTGTGATACTTATCATTCTGCTGAGGACACCCCCATTTTATAACCCTCACCCTACATCGTTGTATGGGTAGGATAACCTCGTTGATGATTGTGGTTTCGTGCCACCTACAGAAACAAACAGACAGAAGGTTTTCATTTTGGATGCATCTTGCCATTCATTTTCAACATTTTAAACATTCATGAACCACAATTTCAAAATTATTTTAAGATCACATATAAAAAAATTAATTTAATTATTAAAATATATTTTATTTATATTATAAAATAGATGTATTTCTTCTGGTAAGGGAATATATATATATATATATATATATATATATATATATATATATTTCAAATATTTTAACATTAACAATTATGAATCTTTTACTTTTTAACAAGCTAGGAATGATTTATATTTTAATTAATTATTATTGTATGATTTATATTTTAGTCTATTATTTCAAGGTTTATGATTGAAAATCTATAATTAATGTAGCTATATAAGTTAAATTAGTGCAATCATATAACTATCTATAAGCACCAATCATTTTGGATGCATCTTGCCATTCATTTTCAACATTTTAAACATTCATGAACTACAATTTCAAAATTATTTTAAGATCACATATAAAAAAATTAATTTAATTATTAAAATATATTTCATTTATATTATAAAATAGATGTATTTTTTCTGGTAAGGGAATCTATATTTTTTTAATATCATTTTTATCTAATTGTACTCAATTTTAGTATTATGAAATATATATATATATATATATATATATATATATATATATATATATATTCTAAAAGAATGTCTCCAATGGCTCCAAAATAGTAAAAAACCCTATCCGGGTTCTTTCTGAACTGAAAAAGGTCAGAAGCTCACTGAGTTATGCTGTATAGAACATTTTCTACTAATTGTCCTACAATTCACACTTCTCTGCAATCTATTCTACATCTTCTTCCTTTTGCAGTCCGCCTTTTGTGGCCACGTGGAGCGACAAATTCACACCATGCCAAAAATATTCTTGCTGCAATGGGTGAAAATTATTGCTTCATTAATTTGGCTAGTTGACCTTTAACCATATAAAAATCTGCCAATTGGCTTAGCCAACAGTGTCATATTTAGAGTTTGAATGAAGTTCCCGTCGATTTTCCAAATTATGGTTGACTAACCATGGGTTGAGAGTTGTGTTTTGGGGTTTGCGCGAACCCTACCCAAGGAAGGTCCCACTCCCCTCCCTGTTAACCAACACTTTTGCATAAAATTTTTGTAGATTTCAACATATGTTCACCATAGAACTTAACCGACGGGTTCCAAACCTTGTACACTCCTGAACTTTGCATAAGTTTTAACATATCATTTTTTTCTGGCATATAAAAATTTCCAATCGGTCAATTGAATGTATGGTATAGAAAGTTGGGATATTGCATAAGTTATCATTTTACGGCAAAATTTAACCCCAGACCCTAGTTGGTTGATCGGGGTTTAGGGATAACCCCTGTCCCCACCTACTATCTTGCCACCATTCACATTCAAATAGAAAATTCAACCCATAGAGATTAATAAACAACATAGTGAGTCTCGTGGAGGGCTTGGTTGGTATGCGAAAGGTGTGGTGTTCAATTTTCATGAACATTGCTCGACCTCCAACCAACTTTTACATGGCCAAGGGGAGGCCACCTCACAGCCACCGATTGGCCCACATGGCTCTCCTTCATTGGGCCACCACACCATTCCATTAAACAATAAAAAACACAAAATATCAACCAATAAGAATGCGACAAGTGGTAATCAATGACTGGTCCATAAAATGAACATTCAGCCTAGGCAAATGCCTAGTCAGCGTACGGATTGATGATTGGGTGTACCTACAATTGTTTTCCCAAAAATTTTAGTTGTTTCCAAAATCGATCAAAATGTGATATCAGGAGCATTCAATGTCGAATTTGATTTAAACGAGTTGCATTGGATTCATGGAAACGAGATCTACTCTTTGGCGCTAGTTTTGAGATAACTCAAGAAATTTGAATTTTGAGCACTAAACTAATCCACGAGATCATTTATTTGGCTAGTTTTGTAATGTATATAGCTAAAAAACTATCTATAAGCACCAATCATTTTGGATGCATCTTGCCATTCATTTTCAACATTTTAAACATTCATGAACCATAATTTCAAAATTATTTTAAGATCACATATAAAAAAATTAATTTAATTATTAAAATATATTTCATTTATATTATAAAATAGATGTATTTTTTCTGGTAAGGGAATCTATATTTTTTTAATATCGTTTTTATCTAATTGTACTCAATTTTAGTATTATGAAATATATATATATATATATATATATATATTTCAAATATTTTAACATTAACAATTATGAATCTTTTACTTTTTAACAAGCTAGGAATGATTTATATTTTAATTCATTATTATTGTATGATTTATATTTTAGTCTATTATTTCAAGATTTATGATTTAAAATCTATAATTAATGTAGCTATATAAGTTAAATTAGTGCAATCATATAACTATCTATAAGCACCAATCATTTTGGATGCATCTTGCCATTCATTTTCAATATTTTAAACATTCATGAACCACAATTTCAAAATTATTTTAAGATCACATATAAAAAAATTAATTTCATTATTAAAATATATTTCATTTATATTATAAAATAGATGTATTTTTTCTGGTAAGAGAATCTATATTTTTTTAATATCATTTTTATCTAATTGTACTCAATTTTAGTATTATATCTATATATATATATATATATATATATATATATATTTCAAATATTTTAACATTAACAATTATGAATCTTTTACTTTTTAACAAGCTATGAATGATTTATATTTTAATTCATTATTATTGTATGATTTATATTTTAGTCTATTATTTCAAGGTTTATGATTGAAAATCTATAATCAATGTAGCTATATAAGTTAAATTAGTGCAATCATATAACTATCTATAAGCACCAAGCCATAATAATTATCAAAATACTAACTACATGATAATATCATGTCACTAAAATAATTTTAAAACATTATGTGTTTCTCATACCTAACCATTTTATAATGCAAAAGAATATGCATTTCTCACACCTCACAAATTAGAAGGATTAATTCACATCTTAATTTAGTTTTTTTTGTTGTGTAAGATTGAAAATATATAATTAGTGTAGATATAAAAATTAAATTAGTGCAATCGTGCAAATATCAATTAGCATGAATACACTTACTACATGATACATGTTATGTTGCTAAAACTTTTAAAAAGTCATAAAAATTAACTAAATTATATTCTAATTTGAAATTACTATTATTTTATTATTAACTGTAAAGAATTAATATATAAGAAAAAAATTATATATTTAAATAAATATGAAACAAAATTTTTAACAATGAAGATTTACTCCCACTTTAGGATTTGTTACGCTACCATGGCTTATCAATTCTACATGCCCAAAACCAAAACTCACTTCATATGACACTTGTTCATATGAATTTTTTTTTAGTTAACCAATTTAATTAAAATATGAAAAAGGTCATAACTACTTTGGAGATAAATCGAAACTTTTGATTTCTTTATACTACCATTAATATTGTAAGCGGACCTATAATCCCTACTACCCACGTAATAATATACATCAAAACATGTATAAACATCAAAATAATTACCTCATAATACACCTTAGATTTTTAGAAGTTACAATTGGCAAAGTAGTCATGGGAAAGTACATGAAAAACAATCAAAGTTGAAGCTTATGCCCTCTACCAATGGATTTAGTTAGTTTGGGAAAAGAAGGTAACATCTCTCATTGTTTTCGGAGACTCCCTCCTCAATCATCATTCCTCCTATATAAGGGAACAAAACATTAGAATTTCCTATGAAAAGAATTAGGAAAGCAATAAGAGCGTTCTTTCAATAAAGATGCCGCCTTATGTGCTAATAACGGTTGTGGCCAAATCATGCCTTGTCCTCTCCAAAAGAGATAAATGAATAGGCATTAAATAGTTTTAAAGGGATGCATTATCAATCAGTTATAGTATGACATGTAAATTTTGTAGTTTATTCATCTCTATGTGAAAGTTTGAGAGTTTATGGTACAAATCATAAGTGAAATGATTAGTGTTTTTAAACACTTATATCAATTTTATTAACTTGTTAGCATGCTTAATTTTCCCTTAAATAAATTGGAAGAGAAATTGTAATTTCATCTCATGACAACTTCTACTAGTTTAATGAGTTAGGAAGACTTAGTTAGCTTAGGAAATTTAAGTTGGAGGTCAAAGAGGATGCATGTAGAGTTCTTTCTATATTTTAGAGGGTCAAGTTACAGTTATTTGTGAGTTGTAATTAGTTAACTCAATTAATTGAGTTAAAATCAGTTTAACTGGTTCTAACTAAGAGATGTGCTAGTGATAGGTCTAGTGAACTAAATCTGATTTAATTCACACATACTAATCAATCGGTTAGCTAATAATTCACTAGAAATAATTGTTTCATGTAAGTTCTATGGAATAACCAGTTGAGTTTGAGGCTAAAGGGAAGATAACTATCAGTTGTATATTTATAAACTTGTACAGGTCATGTATGATGTCATCAAGAAGCCTTGGATGGATTGTGCAATCAATTGTTGGGAAATTCCTATTTAATAGGGCCACAAATCCTCTGAGAATGTGTGAGAAATGCTCGTGAGATAGAGGCTAATAAATGGTTAAGCATTTGACTCAGTTTTCCTAGATCAGTGTGAGATAGTCAGCAGAGTGTAGAGGTTTCTTAGTGAGAGAAAAGAATTATATTGTTTCATGGCATTGATTGTATACAATATACATATAGCGGGGTTTTGAGTAGTTTCTTTCCCCAGATACCTCTTATGTTGTGTGATTGATAAATTCTTTCTCTTAATTGTTATGTGATTATGCGATCGTATTTGGTTTACGCAAAATGTAGAAGGATTTAATATTTTGTTTGGTAAGGGAATCTATTTTTTTTTAACATCATTTTTATGTAATTGGACTCAATTTTAATATCATGAAATAGATATATTTTAATTTATTTTTTAATATTATAGAATTGATATATATATATATATATATATTTCAAATATCTTAGCATTAAAAATTATGAATTTTTTACTTTCAACATGTTAGGAGTGATTTATATTTTAATTCGTTATTATTTTATGATTTATGATTGAAAAACTATAATTAATGTTGGTGTATAACTTAAATTAGTGCAATAAATCCATAATAATAATCAGAACACTTTTTTTTTCAAATAAGAGAAAACATATTTCTATGATACTGATGCAAAGAAATTACATATTTAGCTTTTGGAGGAAGACAACTCATAACATCACCTCAAAAGGTGGATCGAGACAACTATTAGACCCCACACACTATGACAAACATGTTAGGCAAAAAATAGTGTCATCACTGCAATAGACCTTCGTCATGTGATGTTACAAAAATAACAGAGGACAAGGGAAAAAATTATCTGTGTAAAAATAGATGACCACAATGAAAATATCTTTCACATGTGTAGTTAGAGATATAACATAGGATCATGACATTAAATATACGTGAGGAAAAGCAAAGAAGGAGAGACATATGAGGCATTGTTTGAGACTGATCTAGTCCTTCATTAGGGGATTTTCGAGGTCTAAAATAGGCCTCCTAAACAAATTATAAAATAATAGTGGAAGTAATAAAATAATATTAAATTATATCATCAAATTTGAGAGGGAAAAATAGAAAAAATATTTTTTCGACTTTTATTTTCAAATTATCTCCCTATGGGTTTACTCACATTTCAAATGGTAGCACTCGTTGGATGCAAAATTTGATTCCTCATCTAAGGAGTACCCATGTTTCATAATTTCGATGGACCCTGCTACATGAAAAATGAGAAATACAAGAAAAATGTGATTGCAATCATGTTTTTTCATGTATTTCTCATTTTTCATGTAGCAGGGTCCATCAAAATTATGCAACATGGGTACTCACTGGATGCGGAATTAAATTTTGCATGCAACAAGTACTCCCACTAAAAATTTGAATAAAACCTTAGGGAGATAAGTTTAAAATATGAGTTGAAAAAATAGTTTTATTATTTTATTATTTTTTAATATTTTTACTTTTTTACTCCAAAAATGGTGAATCATCCCCCATGGTTGACATCATCATCTTGAATCCTATTGGTTCTTATAAAGTTTCTATTGGTTGTACATTTTTGTTAGGAGGCCCATTTTAGAGCTCAAAATTCCCCTAATGATTAGATCTCAAGATGATCATAACCCTCCAAACTGTTATTTTCAAAACATTGGAAAAATATATCCGAAGATAAACCATCCTTGGACAAATGATCTGCGACACCATTTTGTCATTGCTAGTTGTGGCCAACGGAAATGGAATTAAAATATTTAATCAAATATTTAGCTGTTAGTTTCGAGTTAGCTAGGGAAAGAGAGTTCAAGAAGCCCCACTCCTTTTCTGATTCAATTACAGTTTTGGAATCTTTGAAAATTATTCCATACTACAAGCAAGTTAGCACACTGACAAACTCTCCAAAGGGAAAATAGCTCGACACGAGTATTAGATACAAATTCACCATGTAAATGGAATCGATAAGATGGATCAGCATCGATGTAGATGGTGATGCCGCATCTACAGAGGTCAAAGGACGAAGCCCCTTTAAAAAATCCAACAATAAAAGACTCCAAAATGTTGCAAGGAGGAGGAGGAGCCTTGGGGATGGAAGATGAAGAGGAACCAAAATGTTGATGGAAAGATATGATTTTGCAGCTCATTCGAAAAATATCAGGCTGCACATGCTAAAAAATAAGCGAATTTTTAGTATGCTAAATTCCCTAGATGATGAATAAAATGAGTTTCTAGATGTGATGGTTATCCACAGTCTACTTGTCGAGATAGGAGACACTGTCAGATTGATCCTAGGTAGAAGGGGCATCAATAAAATGAAGGACCATAGTCTAAAATGTTGTAGTGAAAGGAAAATGGATGAAAAGATGGTTAAAATCCTTCTCATGGGAATTTCAAATGCAACAACATCCCACACCCACGAATCCCCTCTTAACAAGGTTCTCCCAAGTTAGGATACCATTGTGAACCACCATCCAAGAAAATCATTTCAGTTTCAGAGGAAAGTTCCATTTCGAAGACCGTTCCAACCAAGAGTGAAGCATATTTGTTATAGGAAGCAAAGAAATAAGTTGGTGTGCCTCTTTGACAATAAATTTTTCCACCTGAGATCTAACAAACCAAACAATATTGTCATCTAGAGATGAGAAAAAAATATGAGATAGTTTCAAGTTGTTGATGTAATTATTTCATTCAGGGATAAGAGGATATGGTAAACAAATCACGATTGTATATTTTGAGTGAGTGCAAAAGGGAGAGGGAAGAGAATCATCTGTAATATCTTTGAGCACATGTATACCTCTATTATGTTATGAAGAAATGAGGGTACCGGATAAGAGGTGTGCACCTATCATACCATCAACTGAACCTAGTTCGATCATTGGGATAAAGCCTGAGATAATATCCCATCGCAGTTTTCCAAAATACCGATGTGTAGTCAAGAGAAGACTTAGCCAAGAAAAGGAAATTGGTGGAGGATCCATTGCAACAAATTGAATTCAACTATTGAATTCTTGGTTTTGGAGGTATTTAGAAAAAATCACATGCTACTATAAACCCTCATACAACACAACCCTCAAAAATCATTTAAAAAAGAGAGCCATGCATTAAAACCCCATGAGAATCTCAAGTCTGTCAAGAAGAAAACCTCTCTGCATTACTAATCATAGTCAATTACATAAAGCACCAACTTTTGCCAAAAAGTCTCCAACCCATATGAATTCAACCTAATGCTTGATATAGAGATTTTACAATATTGGATTCCATGATCCACCACTAGGAGAATTCGAATTTCCTTTCTTGACACCTATTCTACCCATAAAACAAACTATTAATTACAAACTGACAGCTAAACTGTCTTTTAAGAGTCCTAATACAAATAGGAGTGAAACTACCAATTATTGAATTCAACTATTGAATTCTTGGTTTTGGAGGTATTTAGAAAAAATCACATGCTACTATAAACCCTCATACAACACAACCCTCAAAAATCATTTAAAAAAGAGATACATGCATTAAAACCCCATGAGAATCTCAAGTCTGTCAAGAAGAAAACCTCTCTGCATTACTGATCATAGTCAATTACATAAAGCACCAACTTTTGCCAAAAAGTCTCCAACCCATATGAATTCAACCTAATGCTTGATATAGAGATTTTACAATATTGGATTCCATGATCCACCACTAGGAGAATTCGAATTTCCTTTCTTGATACCTATTCTACCCATAAAACAAACTATTAATTACAAACTGACAGCTAAACTGTCTTTTAAGAGTCCTAATACAAATAGGAGTGAAACTACCAATTATGCTTGAAACAACCTTATCTAAACTTTAATGCTTACTTTTCCAACTGCAATCTCATGAGGTTGAATTTGGATGATGCCTCCACCTCTGATGTAATCCAGTTGATGATGCCAAAAACTCTCCTAGAAATTAGGAGACAGGTTTCCTATTTTTCAGCCATTACTTTCAAAGTTATCTTCAAGCACTTTAATGATTGATGAATCAGATTCCCATGTGTCTTGTTTGCAAAATATTACCATGAACTCTTTAATATTCCACCTGTGCAAAGAAATGTCTCTGAAATAGTGTAAAAGGATATGAAACTGGTTGCGCTACAAAAGTAGCCTGTTTTCGTAGCGCAATTTGTAGGTAATTGTAAAACTCTGTCCTTTAACCACCTTTTCTCTTGTTTTTTTACTTTGAGTCTTCACCTATTATCTTCATGTATCCACCAACAACATCAAACCTTGAAAAAAAAAAATCCTTACCTCCAAAATCCATGTGTAAAGTGCTTAAAACTCACCTTCAGCAGTTTCGTAGCGTGCTACGAAACTGCTGTGCAGGCTTCTTTTCACACAGTTTTCAAAAAATTTAAATTTTGAAGGTATTCAAAACTCTTCAAGGATTGAAATTAAAATAAAAAATAAAAACAATTTAACCTTTAAAAGATGCCTTTTCCTCAAAATTGGTCTTCTCCTTAACGAAAAACTGATTTAAGATCTATCATTTTTCTGCACTGTTTTTATCTGAAAAATAGGTGTTGAGATAGAGCTTTTATCTCCTCATCCAAAATGTATTTTGAGAACCTGAAGGAGGATTTTGGAGACCATGCTTTCTTTAACGAAAACCTTTCCTTTTTTTTTTTCAATACCTCTCCTACTATCCAGAAACTATCTTTGAACAACATGTGTAAAACTGGAAAATTGTGATTTCTGAAAATATGGCTTCAAAGAAAGCCTTGTATCTCCCAACTGGTAACACTTGTGAGGAAAGTGAGAGAGGTTATTGTAGTTAGATATTGTATGAAGCGAAACCTCTTTCATAATTCCAAAATATATTTTCGTGTGGCCCGAAACGGATCATGAAGTTGACAACTAAAACAAGAAAACAAAGTTTTTCTCTCAATGACTTTCAGCTGTTTCATAGCGCAAGTTAAGTCATCAATTTCTCCCACCTAATAACGAATTTGAAGGAAATGATAGAGGGTTTTATATTCAATTATGTTAGGAAGAAAAACCTCATTCAGTTTTCAAAAATGAGTTTTCAGTTTCTCAGGAAGCCCTTTGGAATGTGACTACTAAAACCAGAAAACAGAGTTTTTTTTTATGAAAAAGGCTGCTTCAGCAGTTTCGTAGTGCGCTACGAAAATAGCAGTGTTTTCGTAGCGCAAAACAGGATTTTTACACTATCTGTTCTATGAAAACGTGGTTTCGTGTCTAATTCTAAATTTTTTTCAAGTGGTTTAAGATATGACTTCTAAAGAGGATGTGAGACCTTTAAGACATGGAATAAGGTTGTTAAACTTTATTTGGATATGAAAATGAGACTTTTGAGACTCTTACCCTATCACCTACCCTTTAAAGCATGAAATGACCTAGCACCTATCTAAGACCTCCTTGAAATCATGACCAAAAGCAAAGTTGACACAATGATGTTTTGAAATTTTTTGGGTGATACCAGTGGCTCCACTTGGGATAGTGTGTCGCTATGGTACACTAAGAATCGGTAGCTCCAGTGTTGCTATCCATCCTTTAAAATAAAACTCTGAAATTCTACCCAATCTACTTCAAAATTTTATGGCCTTCACCTCGGGCTCAAGTTTGATGACTTGTGCAAGAAGCACTCAAACTGTACCTACTAAAAAAAAAATTCTCAGTCAACCTCGAGCTTATTTGCACATACTCTTACCCTAGCAACTGCAATCTCCATTTGTAGCTCAAGGAACATGAAACTTCCAATGAAGCCAATCAATTGTCTTTTCTGATATATGAAGCTCTTGACTACATTCGACCTCAAAATAACCATGATAGTGAGATGACCAAAGCAACTTATAATGCATCTGATCTTCATAATGAAAATGAAAATGAAATACTGGTGTGCAAAGCTTCGCCATGTATTCAACTATAGGGTCAAAGAAGACATGGTTAGTTTGATGATCATCATAACATTCTATATCTTCAAACAACTGATTCTCAGTCACACAAGATTCCTTTGATATTCTATCCAACTGCTTTTCTAAATGATTCCCATAAACAATGTAATTTTCCTCATTATTATGATCATTCTTTGATGTAAGCTACTGCAAAGTATGACATAAAAAATCAACCTTTTCCTCTACCTAAGGGTTATAAAAGCTATCTTCCAGTATTTATTCTTGGTGTTTGCAATGATTTTCATACTCTTTATGATCAAAAGACTGGCAAGTTTGCTACATATTTACATCAATCTCAGAGGATGTAACATTGTTTTCATAAGTAAATCCCTGCTGATTTTCATGTTGCATTTGATGGGATGTTATCCTTTATTCTTGATGTTGAAATGTATTATTATGAAGAGCCTCTAAAATTTCTTCATCCATGAATTCATCATCATCATAACAATCCTCTACATATTGAATAAAACTCACAGAATGTTTACAACAATCTTTGACCAACAATAAGGAGGGATGGCACTGTTTATACATCTCATAGAATACATCATGGAAATTAGCAAGAGAATATAATGAACCATTTGCCAAACCTTTATAGCAAGACCATGCTGTTCCTTCTAAAGTGGTCATAAACATATTCATGAGACAATCTTCAAGAAACTGAACCTTAAGACTTTGTACATGCATATGGAACCTAACAAAATGAAGAGCATCATTGTATTTCTTTTCATCTTTGAATATTGGAAGATCATCTAACCATTCAACCTTTGGCATAGGATTTGGAAAGCCAGGGATATGAGACTGATTCATAGTGGCATACCTAGAATTCATTCTTACAATGGAACTCATCTTGAAACTTCATCAAGCTATTGATCTTTAAGCAGTGGAGTCACCTTCCAATTTGATTATTCGAAGTGTGGAGTCGCCAAGGTAGTTTTGCAACCTCGAATAGATTTTAAGCTCCTGCTACCTTCAGAAGTTCATCTTCTTGATTTCGGGAATGAATAATCTTCAGGCTCCTGGAAGACGCACCAAAATGTTATCACAAAAATCATACCTGATTGGCTGCTGATCAGACAACTTCAGTGTAACTATTTCAAACCAATCTTCTGACTGAGGCTTAGCCTCCTCATCCTGAGAGGGCTCCCTCAAGGGTTAATGATATGTAATAAAGATATAAATAGATGTCTAACTCTATGAATTAATTTTTGAATTTTTATATTTGCAGGTTGAAAAGATGAAGGCTAATACTACCATTGCGCTTATGGAGTCAACAAGTCACTAGGTTCAGTGGCAAGGTTCCTTGACATGGAAGCTAAGACAAATAGGGGTTAAAAAAAAAGACAATTCAATCAAGAACATAGGTCAACACAATCATTTCATTACTAAAGGAAGTCAGAGCATAGAGTTATGAATTTAGAGTAATAGTAATGAAAGCTACTACTAGTGGTTCAAAGGAAATTCACTCATAAAACATAGAAAAACACAGTCACCTAATTACTAAAGGAAGTCAGAGCATAGGGTTATGAATTCTAAGTAATAGCAATGAGATCTACTACCAACAGTTAAACATAATAGGTAGATCAATAAAGCATTAAAACCCCATGAGAATCTCAGGTCTGTCAAGAAGAAAACCTCTCTGCATTACTGATCACAGTCAATTACATAAAGTAGCAGCTTTTGCCAAAATGTCTCCAACCCATATGAATTCGACCTAATTCTTGATATAGAGATTTTACAATATTGGATTCCATGATCCAGCAGTAGGATAATTTGAATTTCCTTTCATGGCACCTATTCTACCCATAAAACAAACTATTAATTACAAACTGACAGTTAAACTATCTTTTAAGAGTCCTAATAGAAATAGGAGTGAAACTTCTAATTATGCTTGAAATAACCTTATCTAAACTTCAATGCTTCCTTTTCCAGCTACAATATCATGAGGTTGAATTTGGATGATGCCTCCACCTCTGATCTAATCCAGTTGATGATGCCAAAAACTGTCCTAGAAATTAGGAGACAGGTTTCTTGTTTTTTAGCCAATTACTTTCATTGTCATCTTCAAGCGCTTTAATGATTGATGAATCAGATTCCCATGTGTCTTGTTTGCAAAATATTACCATGAACTCTTTAATCTTCCACTTGTGCAAATAAATGTCTCTGAAATAGTGTAAAAGGATATGAAACTGGCTGCGCTACGAAAGTAGCTTGTTTTCGTAGCACAGTTTGTAGGTCATTGTAAAACTCTGTCCTTTAACCATATTTTATCCTATTTTGCACTTTGAGTCTTCACCTGTGATATTCATGTATCTACTAGCAACATCAAACCTTGAAAACCAACAATCCTTACCTCCAAAATCCATGTGTAAAGTGCTTAAAACTCACCTTCAGCAGTTTCGTAGCGCGCTATGAAACTGTTATGCGGGCTTCTTTTCCCCCAGTTTCCAAAACATTTAAAGATTGAAGGTATTCAAAACTCTTCAAGGATTGACATTAAAATCAAAAATAAAAACAAATTAACCTTTGAAATATTCTTTTCCTCAAAATTGGTCTTCTCATTAATGAAAAATTGATTTAAGATCTATCATTTTTCTGCACTGTTTTTATCTGAAAAATAGGTGTTGAGATAGAGCTTTTATCTCCTCATCCAAAATGTATTTTGAGAAACTAAAGGAGGCTTTTGGATACCATGCTTTCTTGAAAAAAAAACTCTCTTGTTTTTTTTAAATAACTCTCCTACTGTCTAGAAACTATCTTTGAACAACATGTGTAAAACTGGAAAATTATGATTTCTAAACATATGGCTTCAAAGAAAGCCTTGTATCTCCCAACTGGTAACACTTGTGAGGAAAGTGAGCGAGGTTATTGTAGCAGGAGATTTTATTAAGAGAAAAGTATTTCATAATACCAAAGAATGTTTTCTTGTGGCCAGAAATTGATCATGAAGTTAACAACTAAAACCCAAAAACAGAGTTTTTCTCTCAATGACTTTCAGCAGTTTCATAGCGCAAGTTAAGTCATAAATTTCTCCCACCTAATAGTGAATTTGAAGAAACGGAGAGAGGTTTTTGTAGTCAATTATGTTAGGAAGAAAAACCTCTTTCATTTTTCAAAAATGAGTTTTCAGTTTCTCATGAATCCCTTTGGAAGGTGACTACTAAAACTAGAAAATCGAGTTTTTTTGATGAAAAAGGCTGCTTTAGCAGTTTCGTAGCGCGCTACAAAAATAGTAGTGTTTTTGTAGAAAAAAACAGGCTTTTTACACTGTGTACGTTATGAAAACATGGTTTCATGGCTAATTCCAAAAACATTTCAAATGTTTTAAGATATGACTTCTAAAGAGGATGTGAGACCTTTAAGACATGGAATAAGGTTGTTAAACTTTATTTGAATATGAAAATGAAACTTTTGGGACTCTTACCCTATCACCTATCCTTTAAAGCATGAAATGACCTAACACATATCTAAGACCTCCTTGAAATCATGACCAAAAGAAAAGTTTACACAATGATGTTTTGAAAAATTTTGGGTGATAACAGTGGCTCCACTTGGGATAGTGTGCACCTGTGGTACACTAAGAACCAGTAGCTCCAGTACTGCTATCCATCCTTTAAAATAAAACTCTGAAATTCTGCCCAATCTGCTTCAAAATTTTATGGCCTTCACCTCAGGCTCAAGTTTGATGATCTCTGCAAGAAGAGCTCAAACTGTACCTACTAAAAAAAATGCTCAGTCAACCTTGAGCTTATTTGCACATACTCCTACTTACCCTAGCAGCTGCAATCTCCATTTGTAGCTCAAGGAACATGAAACTTCCAATGAAGCCAATCAATTGTCTTTTCTGATATATGAAGCTCTTGACTGCATTCGACCTCAAAATAACCATGATAGTGAGATGACCAAAGCAACTTATAATTATCTGATCTTCATAATGCAAATGAAAATGAAATATTGGTGTGCAAAGCTTTGCCATGTATTCAGCTATAGGGTCAAAGAAGACATGGTTAGTTTGATGATCATCATAACATTCTATATCTTTAGACAACTAATTCTCATCCATAGAAGATTCCTTTGATGTGCTATCTAACTGCTTTTCTGAATGATTCCCATAACCAATGTAATTTTCCTCATTATTATGATCATTATTTGATGTAAGCTGTTGCAAAGTATGACATAAAAAATCAACCTTTTCCTCTACCTGAGGGTTATAAAATCTATCTTCCAGTATTTCTTCTTGGTTTTTACAATGATTTTCATACTCTTTATGATCAAAAGACTGGCAATTTTGTTGCATCTTTACATCAATCTCAGAGGATGTAACATGGTTTTCATAAGTAAACCCCTCTGCTGATTTTCATGTTGCATTTTATGGGATGTTATCCTTTATTCTTGATGTTGAAATGTATTGTTATGAAGAGCCTCTAAAATTTCTTCATCCATGAATTCATCATCATCATAACAATCCTCCAAATATTTAATAAGACTCATAGAATGTTTACAACAATCTTTGACTAGCAATAAGGAGGGATGACACTCTTTATACATCTCATAGAACATCATGGAAATTAGCAAGAGAATATAATGAACCATTTGCCAAACCTTTATACCAAGACCATGCTTTTCCTTCTAAAGTGGTCATAAACATCTTCATGAGACAATATTCAGGAAACTGAACCTTAAGAATTTGTACATGCATATGGAACCTAACCAAATGAAGAGCAACATTGTCTTTCTTTTCATCTTTGAATATTGGAAGATCATCTAACCATTCAACCTTTGGTATAGGATTTGGAAAACCAGGGATATGAGACTGATTCATAGGGGCATACCTGGCATTAATTCTTGCAATGGAACTCATCTTGAAACTTCATCAAGCTACTGATCTTTAAGCAGTGGAGTCACCTTCCAATTTGATTATTCAATGTGTGGAGTCACCAAGGTAGTTCTGTAGCCTCAAACAGATTTTGAGCTCCTGCTACCTTTATAAGTTTAGCTTCTTGATTTCGAGAATGAATAATCTTCATGCTCCCGACAGACGCACCAAAATGTTATCACAAAAATCGTACCTGATTGGTTGCTGATCAGACAACTTCAGTGTAACCATTTCAAACCAATCTTGTGACTGAAGCTTAGCCTCCTCAGCCTGAGAGGGCTCTCTCAAGGATTAATGATATGGAATAAAGATATAAATAGATGGCTAACTCTATGAATTAAGTTTTGATTTTGTATATTTGAAGGTTGAAAAGATGAAGGTTAATACTATCATTGGGCTTATGGAGTCAACAAGTCATAGGTTCAGTGGCAAGGTTCCTTGACATGGAAGATGAGGCGAATAGGGGTTTTAAACAAATAAAATTCACTCAAGAACATAGTTCAACACAATAATTTCATTACTAAAGGAAGTCAGAGCATAGATTTATGAATTCTATGTAATAGTAATGAAATCTACTACTAGTGGTTCAAAGGCAATTCACTCATAAAACACAAAAAAACACAGTCACCTCATTACTAAAGGAAGTCAGAGCATAGGGTTATGAATTATGAGTAATAACAATGAGATATACTGCCAGTAGTTAAACATAATAGGTAGATCAATAAAACATTAAAACTCCATGAGAATATTAGGTCTCTCAAGAAGAAAACCTCTCTCCATTACTGTTCATAGTCAATTACATAAAGTAGCAGCTTTTGACAAAAATTCTCAAACCCATATGAATTCAACCTAATTCTTGATTAGAGATTTTAAAATATTGGATTCCATGATCCACCACTAGGAGAGTTTGAATTTCCTTTCTTGACACCTATTCTACCCATCAAACAAACTATTAATTACAAATAGACAGCTAAACTGTCTTTTAAGAGTCCTAATACAAATAGGAGTGAGACTCCTAATTATGCTTGAAACAACCTTATCTAAACTTTATTGCTTCCTTTTCCAGCTGCAATCTCATGAGTTCGAATTTGGATGATGCCTCCACCTTTAATGTAATCCAGTTGAGGATGCCAAAAACTGTCCTAGAAATTAGGAGACAGGTTTCTTGTTTTTCAACCAATTACTTTCATTGTCATCTTCAAGCACTTTAATGATTGATGAATCAGATTCCCATATGTATTGCTTTCCAGATATTACCATGAACTCTTTAATATTCCACCTGTGCAAAGAAATTTCTCTGAAATAGTGTAAAAAGATATGAAACTGGCTGCGCTACGAAAGTAGCTTGTTTTCGTAGCGCAATTTGTAGGTCATTGTAAAACTCTGTCCTTTAACCATATTTTCTCCTGTTTTTCACTTTTGAGTCTTCACCTGTGATCTTCATGTATCCACCAGCAACATCAAACATTGAAAACCAAAAATCGTTCCCTCCAAAATCCATGTGTAAAGTGCTTAAAACTCACCTTCAGCAATTTCGTAGCGCGCTACGAAACTGCTGTGCAGGCTTCTTTCCACCCAATTTTCAAAAAATTTAAATTTGAAGGTATTCAAAACTCTTCAAGGATCAAAATTAACATCAAAAAGAAAAAGAAATTAACCTTTAAAAGATTATTTTCCTCAAAATTGGTCTTCTCCTTAATGAGAAACTAATTTAAGATCTGTCATTTTTCTGCAATATTTTTATCTGAAAAATAGGTGTTGAGATAGAGATTTTATCTCCTCATCCAAAATGTATTTTGAGAAAATGAAGGATGCTTTTGGATACCATGCTATCATGAATAAAAAACTCTCTATGTTTTTTGAAATACCTCACCTACTATCCAGAAACTATCTTTGAACAACATGTGTAAAACCGGAAAATTCTGATTTCTGAACATATTGCTTCAAAGAAAGCCTTGTATATCCCAACTGGTAACTCGTGTGAGGAAATTGAGTGACGTTATTGTAGATGGAGATTTTATGAAGAGAAAATTCTTTCAGAATTTCAAAAGACATTTTCTTGTGGCCAGAAACTGATCATGAAGTTGACAACAAATACCAGAAAACAGAGTTTTTCTCTCAATGATTTTCAGCAGTTTCATAGTGCAAGTTAAGTCATCAATTTCTCCCACCTTGTAATGAATTTGAAGAAACAAAGAGATTTTTTGTAGTTAAGTATGTTAGGAAGAAAAACCTCTTTCGGTTTCCAAAAATGAGTTTTCGATTTCTCAGGATCCCCTTTGGAAGGTGACTACTAAAACCAGAAAACTGAGTTTTTTTGATGAAAAAGGCTGCTTCAACAGTTTTGTAGCGCGCTACGAAAATAGCAGCATTTTCATAGCACAAAATAGGCTTTTTACACTGTCTATGCTACGAAAACGTGGTTTCATGGCTAATTCCAAAAAAAATTCAAATGGTTTAAGATATGAATTTTAAAGAGGATGTGAGACCTTTAAGACATGGAGTAAGGTTGTTCAACTTTATTTGGAGATGAAAATGAGAATTTTGAGACTCTTACCCTATCATCTACCCTTTAAAGCATGAAATGACCTAACACCTATCTAAGACCTCCTTGAAATCATGACCAAAAGAAATGTTGACACAATGATGTTTTGAAATTTTTTGGGTGATAACACATTTGATGAGAATAAGATTTCCACCCAAAGATATCAACTTATAAGTCCACTATGTAAGTTTCCTTTCAATTTTGTGGATGAGCGATTTTGAGTCCTTATTCCTTTATCCAAGCAGATCCAAGGAAAAAGCTAAGTATTTGAAGCCCATGTGCAAGTGGCACACAAAACCTCCAATCATATTTGCAATTTCTAAAGTTAAATATGCTTTAGGGTCGCCAGAGATTAACTTGGATTTTGACTAATTCATGCATAGTTTGAAAGTGAGCCCAAAAACCTACATAATTTCATAAATCATGCTCCATTATTGTGGTTCAAACTTCCCAACAACCAATAAACCAGCCACAAATAAATAGCGGGAGAGAGGGACTGTATGAGAAATCAAGCATCGAGTGAGAAGCTTGTTGTCATTAGCCACATTGAATCTTATACTAAGGAAATCCATGATGATGAGGAATAAGAGGGGAGGCATAACACAACCCTATCAGAGGCCTTATGAGGCCAAAAATAAATCATTGTGAAGGACATTGATAATTATAGCAAAGGAGGTATATTTTATGCAATATTTTATCCAACTAATCATGGAGGAGTCGAAACCAATCTTCAATAGTGTCATCCATAAGACTTATTGAGATACATAGTCAAAAGCTTTAAGGAAATATATCTTCATGAGACAGGCATCTAGTTTATGTTTTTTTATGGAGTGAATTTATTCTTGGGATATAACTACAACATCAAGGATTCAGGGATGTTTTAAGAAGCCAAAATTTTCAATTGTAGTGTACTTGGACATTAAAGGCTTTAGCCAATTTCCTATGGCTTTTTATATCAATTTACAGATGGTATTGCACAAGGATATGGGGCGGTAATCAGAAAAAGTCTCATACCAACAAGCGAATTCAGTAAGATCTTCAGGATGGATCCTGAGTCAATGTCTTAGTGTAGGTTTACAAAATACCAATGTTTATTCCAGAGAATAATTCTGGAAGAAAAAGAAATTTTTGGAGAATCCATTGCACCAAATCGAAGTTGATGGTTGAAGTCCCGATTTTGGAGGTATTTAGCGGAAATGGCACGCTACTAGAGACCCTCATAGTGTAAAACCATCTAGTTTTTTTTTAACAACATAGCCATGTTGAAGGAGGTTGTGTCTTTAATATTGCAACCACAATGTTTGATAGGAGAGGTAAGCATATCCAAGTTTCCGAAGTGGAATTTCAAGTAGTATTTGAGCCTTCCCAGAGAAACCTAGTCACAATAAAGTTAACCTTGCAAATAAAACCCTTGGGAAATTTATATATATTCATTGAGTAGAATAGAATTCCATTGAGGACATATTTATATATATTCTTGTATACAAGTGGCTTCAAGGATAAATCTAAGTATTTGAAGCTCATGTGAAAGTGGTAGAAAAAAAACTTCAAACATATTTTCAATTTCCAAAGTCAAATCTGCTTCAGGGTCGCTAGACATTAACCTAAATTTAGACTCATTCATGCATAGTTCAAAAGTGAGCCTAAAATACTATATATTTTCATAAATCAGGTTCCATTCTTGTACTTCAAACTTCCCCATAGCCAATAAATCATCCATAAATAATAAATGGGAGAGAGGGATTGTATCAACAATGAAACATCGAGTGAGAATCCCGTTATCACATGCCACATTGAATCTTCTACTCGACCCATCCATCATGATGAGGAATAAGAGGGGAGACATAGCACATTCCTATTGGAGTCCTCATGATGCCATTAAAAATTATAGCAAATGAGGCATATTTTATGAAATATTTTATCCAACTAGTCATGGAGGAGCCAAAAGAAATCTTCAAGAGGGTTATCCATAAGACTTCCTAGTCCACACAGTCAAAGGCTTTAAGAAAATCTATCTTCATGAGACAAACATCCAATTTTTTGGTTTTTATGGAGTGAATTCATTCTTGGGAAGTATCTATAGAGTCATGAATCTCGGGATGTTTTAAGAAGCCATATTTTTTAGTTGTAATTTTTTAGAGTGACTAGCACCATAAATTATGAGTTTCTCACACCGCACAAGTTAGAAGGAGTAATTCATATTTCAATCCCCTATTTCATGGTTTATGATTGAAAATCTATAATTAGTGTAGCTAGATAAGTTAAATTAGTGTGCAACCATATAATTATCTATAAGCACCAAGCCATAATAATCATCAAAATACTAACTACATGACAATGTCACTTGACTAAATAATTTTAAAAAACTATGTGTTTCTCATACCTCACCATTTTCTAATGCAAAAAAATTATGCATTTTGCACACCTCACAAGTTAGAAGGAGTAATTCATATCTTAATTCAATTTTTCATTGTTTATGATTGAAAATATATAATTAGTGTAGATATATAAATTAAATTAGTTCAATCATGCAAATATTCATTAGCATCAATACACATATTACATGATACATGTCATGTTGCTAAAAATTTTAAAAATTCATAAAAGTTAACTAAATTATATTTTTATTTGGAATTACTATTGTTTTATTATTAACTATAAAGAATTAATATATAATCAAAAATTTGTGTATTTAAATAAATATGGAACACAATTTTTAACAATGGAGATTTACTCCCACTTTAGGATTTGTTACGATACCATGGCTTATCAATTCTACATTCCCAAAACAAAAACTCACTTCATATGACACTTGTTCATGTGGCATCTTTTTTAGTTAACCAATTTAAATAAAAAACAAACAAGGCCATAACTACTTTGGAGACAAATCTAAACTCTTCATTTCTGTATACTACTATGAATATTGTAAGTGGACCTAAAATCCCTACTGTATGTAATAATATACATCAAAACATATATAAACATCAAAATAGTTACCTCATAGTACACCTTTGATTTCTATAAGTTAAATGTGGCATAGTAGTCATCGGAAAATAAATGAAAAAAAACCAAAATTGAATCTTATTCCCTCTACCGACGGATTTAGCTATTTTTGGAAAAGAAGTTAACATCTCTCATTGTTTTCAGAGACTCCCTCCTCAATCAACATTCGGTGAATAACTCTTGTCCTAGAGAACAAAGCATTATAATTTCCTATGAAAAGAATTAGGAAAGCCACAAGAGGTTTCTTTCAGTAAAGATGTAGACATATGTGCTAATAAAGGGTGTGACCAAATCATGCGTTCTCCTCTCCAACAAAGCTAAATGAATTGTCATTAAATAGTTTTAAATGGACGCACTATCAATAAATTATAGTATGACACATAAATTTTGTATTTTATTGTTCTCTTTATGAAAGCTTGAGAGTTTATGGTATAAATTACAAGTGAAATGATTAGTGTTTTTAAACACTTATGTCAATTTCATAAACTTTCTAACATGCTTTAAAAATTAGTTTTGCAGAAAATAAAGAACGGATCAGTACCATAAAAGTATACACAAGACAAAAAATGATGAAGGATTTCACCCCTCGTGGGTTACATCTCTCGGTCAAGCTTCCAATGTTGGGCCTCTTGCATTATGCTCAAAAATATGTGTTTGCATCAAGTTATAGTGCTCATACTGCTAAAACAATGTCTCCAATGGCTCCAGAAAAATAAAAAACTGCTATGTAGGCTCTTTCTACACTCTAAAAGGAACAAAAACTAATTGAGTTATGCTCCCTAGAATATTTTTTTCTAACTATCCTACAATTCATTCTTCTTTGCAATATGTTCTACAATTTATGCCTTTTGTGGCCACATTAAGCGAATAATTCCCCCCGCGCCGATGAGATTCCCGTCGCACTTGTTGCAAATTTTCGCTTCAATAATTTCACTCAGTTAGCCTTTAACCGTATAAAAATGCACCAAGTGGCATAGGCACCGCCGTCGGATTCAGAGTTTGAATAATGTTCCCGCCAATTTTCTAAACTATGGTTGAATGACCGTGTGTTGAGCATTGTGGTTTTGGGTTAGTGGGAACCCTCCCGAAGGCAGGTTCTGCTACCCTCCATGTTAACCCACACTGTGGCATAAACTGGTTGTCACAATGCAGCATATGATCACCGTAGAACTTAACCGTCAGGTTCCAAACCTTGTGTTCTCCTGAAATTTGCATAAGTTTTAACATACTGTTTTTTTTTTTTTTTGCATATTAACATTTCGCCTCGGCTAGTTGAATGTATGATATCGAAATTTGGTATATCACATAACCTATAGTGTTGAAATGGCACCAATAAATGTCGCAGAAAGGGGGCTTTTAATTTAATTTTCCCTTAAATAAATTGGAAGAGAAATTGTAATTTCATCTCACGACAACTTTTATTAGTTAATAAGTTAGGAAGACATAGTTAGCTTAGGAAATTCAGGTTGGAGGTCAAAGAGGAGGCATTTAGAGTTATTCGTATATTTTAGGTGGTCAAGTTACACTTATTTGTGAGTTGTAATTGTTAACTCAATTAATTGAGTTAAAATCAGTTTAACTAGTTCTTATTGAGATATGGGTCAGTGATAGGTATAGTGAACTAGATTTGATTAAATTCACAAGTACTAATCAATCAATTAACTAATAATTCACTATAAATAGTTGTTTCATGTAAGTTCTATGGAAGAACTAGTTCAAATTCAGGTTAGAGGGAAGAGAACTATTAGTTGTATATTTATAAACCTGCACAGGTCATGTATGAGGTCATCAAGAAGCCTTGGATGAATTGTGCAATGAATTCTTGGGAATTTCCTATTTAATAGAGCCAAAAATCTTCCAAGAATGTGTGAGCAAGGTTGGTGAGATAAAGGTTGATCATAGGCTCAGTATTTACCTCAAAAATGAAATTGCTCAGAAATGATTGGAAACTGAACGAAAGCGACTAACCCTTCACCAAGAATCCGATGCAATTCTTTTTGTCAAAAACCAACTTTGGATGAAGAATTTGTAGCCTGCTGAACGCCATTCAGAACATGCAATTTTTTTTAAAAAAATGCAGAAGAGTGATAGGTTGATGACATTGCAGCCTAGTCCTCATGCATGGAATATTCTTCAGTATATCCCTAGTGGAACCGTTTGGTTTGAAAGAGAATTTAACAACTGGACTTGCCAGTTTGGTTTGAAAGAGAATTTCTTTAAAGGATATTCTCCTAAGGTTCAATTCAATTTTTTTTTATGTGGGAGGACATCCCAACCAGGGACCACTACGTGTCCCCTCTGGTGGACCCCCTCTCCAAGGTCAAGTTCAAATTTAATATGGTATGGTGGTCGAATTTAATTTTATGGAAGGTTGGTTTATGTACAGGTTGCAGAGGAAAATGAGCAATTATACCTGTTTTTTTGTCAATTTGAAGAATTTTCAAGCTTAGGGCCACTAGGAAGGAAGGCCATGGTTATATCAGTTGAAGGCCAAATGGAATGACTGAATAGTCATTTCTGATAGATTTTGACATTCTAGACTCATTGAAGTATGCTTCAGGAGAATTTGATGCATGTAAACAACAATTTACACACTATTGAGCTAATGCAGAGACCCAAGCCATGGAAGCTCGACCAAGGATATGTAGTTGAGGAGGGGTGAACTCCTTCATCGAAAATCTATTTTAATGGATCAATTGTGATAGTTTGATCTTCTTTATGTTGGTGTTGTTTAGAATTTGAATTTCATACTTTATGCTCTTGAAATAACTCATAAAAATTCAGTTAAAGTACTTCTTTGACACTCATAAGAAAAAAGGAAACCTATACATTAACGTCGTAGTCTTCCCAGGCAACGTTTTGGCCCAGAATCTGACAAAGTTTTTTAAAAAATCCGGCAAAGATTTTATCAGAATCATGTTTACAGTTGTTAAAATTTAGTATTTTGAGTGCCCTAAGGGTTTTTGGTAGTGCTGAATCCATTTCCACTATCAAAACTAGATTCCAAGCACTCCAACTACCTGATTTATTGAAATTTTTTTTGCCCAGATTCCGGCAAAAAACTGCTATCCGGGCTATTTCGTTGCCTAGGTAGACAACTCCATAAATTAACATAAGATTAGTAAATAAATTTTAAAATCTGAAAATAAAATTAGCACAAAAAAACTAACATTCATACACAGATCAAGTTGGTATTAGAGATTGGTTGAAAGGAAAGGTTATTTTCTTGATAGTTTCTTAAGTTTTGTGCAAGTTTAATGGTTGCAAATTTCTGATGCTAACAAGGTTAAAGTTGGAGAAAGGTAAAGGGAAATTTTTGGTTTCAAGTCCTGAGATTAGGACCAGAAGAAGGAGAGCTAAAGGAGAGCCATATTCACCCAAAGTTCCACTCATAGCTTCACTTGAAGCACCTCAAGTTTTATCTCAAGAAGCTGAGATTGAAGAGGTACAATTTGTATAAGAAGTTGAGCTGATTGAAGAGGTACACACATTAGAAGTTGAGCTTGAATAAATAGTCATCATGTCATGTGTTGGACAGACTCAAGGTCATTCAGAAGAGGGTGATTTCAAGGGATACTTCATTGACATAAAAATGATGGTTGAAATAATGTTTGATGCATTTATTGTTGCGATGGCAGGAGAAGGTTCTAAGCCTCCACATGGAGAAGTAAATTCAGATGATAAGAAGGATGAAGAGAAGATTTCAAAGGGTAGTGGAGGAAAGTCACCTCCATCTCTACCATCTCCATCATCAACATCATCTTCCACTTCCACCACAAAAACCACTCACACTCACTCAAAATCCATAAAAAGAAAGACACCCTTACTCAAACTAGATGTCAAATTTGAGCTTCCAATGTATAATGACATGGTAAATGAATAAATATTGGAAAATTTGATACACCAATTGGAGGTGTACTATATGATTCATAACCTTCATGAAGAGGACATAAATAGTCAGTTGGCTTCTTTGAGGATGGAAGGATCTGTTAGCCACCTATAAAATTTGTCATATCAAATCGTGGCTAAATCATTTTTGAAGCCTTCAAGAAACAATTTTATTTTCAAATTGTTAGTTCTTGAAGTCTTATGAAGATAACTTATTATTGAGTTAATCTTCACTGCTGTTTCCCTCTCAATTCTAAAAATCTGTTGTTTTCCTGAAGAAAAGACTGCTGCAAAAAACTCCATTTTCCCCTCATTTTACCCCTCCTTTCACTCATGTTTAACCTCCATTTTATCCCCTTTTTCCCCATGAATTTCCTCTATTTTCCGTCATTTCCCTTCTTCCCTTCATTAAAACCCCTTTATAAGGTTTAAAACTCGTTTTTAAACTTTACTGAAACCCTCAAAATCCTTTGAAAATTCATAAAAAACCCATTTTTTTCATTATAGGCCTAAGCCCCTTTGGACTAAGCCCTAAACCACTTCCCCACCATGCGACTTGGCCCTGGAACCAAGCGCTAAGGCCCATGGCACTTATTGCATCGGGGCATTCATGTGTAACACGATCCTTTTGTTGCGTTAAAATTTCTGATGCGATTGGCTCCCTTTGTATAAACTCCCGATCCCTTGCTTCCTTTGTAAAACCAAGAGCCCGCAATCAGGCGCTAAAACACAAAAAGACTTGGAAAAAAACCAATTTTCTCTTTGTATTTTGTTAAAAACCCACTTTCCTATGTTTTTATTAAAACCCGTCGTTTCATTGTTTTAAAGGAAAAAGACCGTTGATCTCAAAACCAATCGACGATCAATAAAATCTCGCATCAGAGTTTTTCATCGGTTGCATTTGAAGGGCCACTCCTTTGCTCCGATTCCGATGAGCCTCTTTTGTGCTAAACCCCTCAACCACTTCCCCACCATATAACCCGAAGCCCCGCAATCGGGCACTAAAACATTATATAAAACCCTCCCTGATGCGAATTTCCCTTTGTATTTCATAAGATACCCCATTTTTTCATATTATAAAGAGTCTCGACGGTTCATTGGTTGGGAAAACCACCACCGTTTATCTTAAACCAATCAACGATCTGCGCAATCTCGCATCAGAGATTTCATTGGGCACGTTTAAATATTTTACTACCCCCTCCCGATTGGCGATCTCTCGATGGCCTTTCAATCGTTGATCTCCCTCGCCAGGCTCAAATCCAACGATCCACATTGCTTTTTTTCATAAGCCCATCCCTTCACCTTTGGACCTCCGATTCATTCCTTACTGTTGATCTAGCCCTCAGTTCAATGGTCCACAGATAATCGCATCGGCGCCCTTTTCTCTCTCCTCCTCAAATCGCAAATCTTCCAATTGTATCTGGGTCATCCATACACTAAGATCCAATGGTCTAGATCAATACTCACAAACCTTTGTTAGATTCATGAACCTTGCTGTATAAAGTTTTAAAATGAATCTCCGCTATTGATCTCTGTAGATCAACGACCCTCATGGTGTTTCATCCATGCCTCATGAGCACTGATGCCATTATAAACCCTCTGCGCACCTGCACATCAACAAGATGCAACAAACTCAATCAAGCAAAGAGTATCAGTGTTAAAAGATCCAACCATAGCAGAGATGAAGAATTGAAGACTGTTTGCACAATTTTGAGGGGTTATGGCCTACATCGACTATCTAAAGCCTAATCCACTCAATTCAACGCAGTTTGAAGAAAAAAAGATAGAATTTAGGCCTAATTAAGCCTAACATACAGAATTAAAACAAATTAGCAGTGTTTAAAGAAGGACAATCAGATCTATCATTCCAAGAAAGCCTCCACTGCCACATCAGATGATAATTGAATCCTCTCAGCTACCAAAGTCCACCTGTAGCCTCAAAGCATTCAAAAGAGGCATAGTTATGACCAGATCAGAAGATATTTTCCCCAATACAGCCGAACAGTTAATTCAACGAAAGGAATTTATTGTAAACTGTTAGCAGAGTTATTACAAGGGTAACGAAGAGCCTTAAAGTCAACAAAATCTTCCCAACAAGCTTAATACTTAATGTAAACTAATTAATATAGAGAAAATATCAGAAATTTTCCCCATTGAGCCCCTCAAAGGCCAAGAAACATTAATCTGTATTAATTGAGCTTCTAGATTTGTTCTCTGATCCCACCTCCTCATTTTCTTAAAAAATCCTATTAAGGAGCTCATTGTCAAGGGCTGGTTGCAGAACTTTGAAATATACTTGTGCTCGAAATTTTCTACATGTAAATAGTGTTCAGAGGCTCTTGAAGCTCTGTTTGTGATCAAATAAGTTAGGCTGAGAAGAGAAGATGATTATTGAACTAAAACATTGAATTTGAAGAATGTAACTGGATTGACATCAATATACAAGCTGATTCTTAGGATCCTTGTCTATATCACTAGTGAAGTGCTTCTTTCTGTGTTATTGTTTTCCTTTCATGTATGCCATTTTTTCCACTTATTCTCTGATAAATAACAACAAGCATAGAGTTGGGATTCACTGTTTACAGTACCCTTCTCTGACTGATAAGCTTTATCTCAATGTTTTCCTCCAAATTGTATGTTTAAGAATGACTTAATTTAAGTGTAAACATTATCAAGGAATGTTGGTTTGCCCCTGTCTTGACATGCGAAGCTTGAAAGGAAGTTCTTGAATGTTATTTTCATTATGTGCTTAGTAGAGTTAGACTATGAAAGTTTATGGTTTGCCCTGTCTTCTAGTTCTTTCTTCAAAGGTAATTCTGAAATTTTCCCTAAGAGTATGCCAAAAGAAGTTTAGATTTAAAAGTATCTTATCTGATCTTAGGCTACACTTTGTTTTTCTTATCTATTTTCATCTCTTCTAAAAGTAATTATGTGGATTACTAGATTGTTTATCTGATGAGTTAACTTTAATATGAGCTTGTCCAAAGAAGTCTATGGTTAGCCCTGTCCTTTGGTTGGTTTTAAACATTTACTTAAAAGGCTTTTCTTGTTTGGAAAGACTGATAAATCCTAGTTGAAATTATTGTCTTTTTCCACCCCTTCAACACTTTTATTGTTCCATTCCATCATTTTATCTCAAAGATCTTGTGATATAGATGACTTGCTCCTTGACCACTCTTGAAATTGTTGCACAATTAAAGCCTTTTATGACTCCATGGCCCAATGGACTAAAAGCCAACGTTATATCTATCCTATCAGCCAAATCTTGTTCTGATTTCTTGCAACTTCACACCTTTGAAACTCTTTTATTTTAGGACTTTCCACTCAACTAAAAATCATGCTCAACCATCCAAAACCAAACAAAAACCCTTGCTCTTAATAACTAGCTTAATATCACACATAAAAGCTTCAAAGATAAATCAATCTTTGCACTTATAGAGAGATCCCTCTCTAGTTTTAGGAGGGCTAGATCCTAGAATCCCAAAGTGGTTCAAGTGTTCTCTCCGCAGCTTCAGTCTCACCAATCTGCTGGAATTACGGAGAGCTAACATTTCTGGCAACTCTGCTGGGGAATGAGTCAATATTCATTCTAAGAAAACCCCTTGAGTACAAGCAGCCCTCTTCAAGCACTACCAAGCAAATGGTAATCATGATAAAACTTGTTTGAATCAGTGACAAACTAAGGAAACCTTAGGATTCTCACAAGAAATTATCAAACCTTGAAGGATTAGCTAGCTTAGCCATAAGAGTAAACTCTCTTTGTCTCATCACTGTAGCTAAGTGTTGAAACAAATTTAGGACACTCTTAGAACCTGTAGGACTGAAATAAACTCAGAAAACCCAAAAATATTTCAGATTGGTATTCAAACAAGCATGGTGGTGGACCATAAAACCTTTTACCTCCAAAAGAGCTAAAAATTTCCACCTGGTGACTCCACAATCCTAAAAATACCTTAAGACTCCACTAGGAAGACCCATTATCATCATAACATCATTTAAACTCAGCTAGAGGACTTTAGGATTAAATTTTTCTTGTTTAAAGATCAGTTAGCCTCTTAAATATTGTCATATTTGGTTAAACTTTTCTTGTTTAGTTGGGTCTGAAAAACACAGCATAGTGGCTCCTGGAAAGAGTTATACTAGAGCCTCTCCTGACCCAAACCCTCCTGAGATAGTTGACAACCCTGAAAGAATCCTTAGGAAGTCTCCTGAGGTTAAATCTTCAACTATTTTCAGATCACCCCTTAGAGCTAATTCTATTCCTGAAAACCTTGCAGCTCTACAAGAATCACAAACTGACTTAAGAAATCCATTTGGAACTCGGTCACTTGAGGATTTAGATCAGTTAGATTCAGAGTCTTCACTTTCATCCCCAGATAGAAGTGAACATCCTGGTAGTAGAGAAACTACACCACCAGATTTTCATTTCCTACATAATTTTGGTTTCTCTCATCCAAGATTAGCTCAACAATCTATTGCTGGTCCATCCACTTCTGCTACCCATACATCCATTGTCCAAACCACTTCATTCCAGCCTACTTTCCCTCTTGTTAATCCACCTCTTGTAAATCCACCTCCACCCCCTATCATGGCAACATGGTATGCTCCCTTAGTCCTTACTTTAACTTTAGTCAATCTCCCACATGACTATCAGTCCAAGATACCATTGTATGATGCCAGTAATGCTACTACTGCTTCATATCATGTGGATAAGATGAATGACTACTTTGACATAAATCTTTTTGATGATGAAACTGTCAAACTTAGATTATTTGCTCAGAGTTTCGGGGGAGAAGTAAGAAAATGGTTTAAAGGCTTAACCCCTCATAGTATTAGTGATCTCCAAGCCTTCCATCAATTGTTCTTAAACAAATGGGAAGGGAAGAAAAACCCTCTCCAAATACTTTCAGACTACAAAAATCTCCATAGAAACACTGGGGAAAGTGTACAAGCTTATTGCACTAGGTTTAACAGTGTTTATAATTCCCTTCCCCCAGACTTAAAACCTCCACAAGGCTAAGCTTTAAATAAGTTTCTTAAAGGATTTGATCTTGAAATGGCCTATCAGCTGAGAGAGAGAGATCATTTAAATCTTGAAGATATGAAAAAAGGAGCTCTTGCTGTGGAATTTAATATAACGGAGAAAAGAGCAAGAATGAAAAATGAGAAGAAAGTGTCCTTTAGAGAGGAATATACACCTTCCACATCTAGCTCAAAGATGGAGAGAATGATGGAGGAGATGATGAAAAATATGAGCATACTTGAGAGAGCACAAGCAAGTCAAAATCAAACAGCTCCTCAAAACAGAAATCAAAACCAAAATCAGAATTTTAGGAGAGACCAGCCTCAAAACAGACCAAGGGAGGATGATCAACATATTACTCCTCCTTTTCATCAAAACTATGTAAGTGAGGCTGAAGAAACAATATAACAACCAGAGGAAGATGACATAAACATGTTGGGAGTAGATAATGATGACTTTGAAGTTCATTACAATAGAAGACAAGGTCTATACACACCCTATGATGAAAAAAGAGCAGAAGATGAATATTACTATCAAGAAATGGAAAAGTCATCATAGAAACCACAAAGGAATATGACCTTAGGAGTAAGAGCAATCAATAAACTCCCAAGACTAAAACCTCTGAAAAATCTGCACAAAACAACACTGTAAATAAACCCAAAGTTACTAAACAGAAAGAAAAAAACAGTGGTTGTAAATTCTGATAAAAATAAAGAGAAAAGCACTCAAAACAATGAAAAACAGAGTGCAGACCTTAGTAGTACTAGTACCTCAGCCAGTGCTCCTGTTAAAACAATTTTGACAAATGTAAATAGAGGAAATCAGAAAACAGATTTTGATGATAAAGTGGGAGTTAATAAGGCTGAAACAAGCACTTCAAAGAATTAGATTCCTTTTAGTTTGGAGCAGGAAATTTCCAGAATCAAAATCTCTATTCCTCTCACTGAATTAGCTGCCCAAAATGTATATAGATCTCAAATTTTAAAGGCTTTTAACATAGAAGAAAATAATGACACTGTCAATCTTAATGATGACCAGCCAGAGCTCATATTTGGTTCTAAGATTGAGGGTAGATATCAAGAATGAACAGTTCCTTGTTTTTATGTTAGTTTAAATGTTCATGACAAAATTTTACATAACACTATGCATGATTAAGGGGCTTCTCATAATTTAATGCCCAAAGCTGTAATGGAGAGCCTAGGCCTTGAAATCACCAGACCTTACAAAGATCTTTACTCCTTTGACTCAAGAAGAGTGAAATTTTTAGGTTTAATCAAAGACCTCCGTGTTAACTTAGCACAAATCCCAACCAAGTGTTTAGTCATGGATATTGTTGTGGCTGATGTACCCCCAAAATATGGTATGTTGTTATCAAGATCTTGGGGAACTAAGTTACAAGGAACTATGTAGATGGACATGACATATGTGACCATCCCTATATTTAATCAAGCTAGAAGACTTTACAGGGAGTCTCATATGCAATACATGGTTACTAGCCAAGAAAGACCACAAAACTCTCCCCTTTATTTTGTAAATACATGACTTGACTCATTTATCCTTTTTAATGATGAAACATTCAGTGAAAAAGTGACCTTAACTGAATTAATGGCAGATAGAGAGGAGGAGGAAAATGAGACAGAAGTGTTGAAACAATTTGCTAAATCTGAAAATCATAGCAAACAAAACACAAGTCTAGAGCTACAACTCATATGTCCTTTGATTTTAAACCTTGAGATTCAAGAAACCAGTCCTCAATGCAATGAAAAACCTAAGGAATTAAAACAAATTCAAGGAAGTGCTGATCTTCAAGAACAAGCCGAAAGCACACTAGTTGAAGAGGATAGTAGCCAAACTGATGAACCTAAAACTAATCCTCTTTGGAATATGAACTTTGATGGGTCTTGCACTAAGAACAATGCTGGTGCAGGCGTCTGGATATGTAACATTGAGAACAACCACACTGAGGGCCATTCCTACAGATTGAATTTTTAGTGTTCGAATAACATAGTGGAATACGAATCCCTTCTTTTAGGCTTACACTTGTTGAAGAAATTAGGAGCCAAAATAATAAAAGTTCACGGGGATTCAAAGTTAATCATTAGGCAAGTAAATGTGGAATACAACTTAAAACACCCCAGACTTAGAGCCTATAGGAACGATGTCATGGATTTGTTGAAAACGTTTGAGGAATCCCAACTTATTTTTGTCCCGAGAGAAAAGAATATCATGGCCCACAGTTTTGCTGCTAGAACATGCTTAATGCCTTATGAAACCAAACAATGTATAACTCAAATTAAATTCAAACTATTTGTCCCTGATAACAATAAATATTGGCAAATCTTTGATGGAGACAAACAAATAGAAGACTTCCTGTAGTCCAGAAATGAATTTGAACTACCAAGTCCAGATTCAGATTACGAAACAGACTGTTCTAGTGAAGAAAATCTACTTGATGTAGAAGAAACCTCTCCAAAGATTGCTGAGATAAATATGTTGACTAATAAACTTAAACACACCCCAAAGATTAGTGCAGATTTAGAGAAAGAAGATTTAGAAACTCTGTAGTCTAAAAATCAAAGTCTGCCAAAAGGTCTGGTCCCTTTAGAAGAGTTGTTTGATTTCAACAATGTGGCGAATAAGCCAAAGCCGGAGCCTGTGGAAACTGAAGTTGAAGAGTGTAATATAGGCAGTGAACTAAAACCAAAGATGATCAAACTGTCTAAAACTTTACCAGCTCACATTAAACTCAAATACATAGAGCTGTTTAAAGAATTTTCTGATGTTTTTGCTTGGAGTTATCAGGATCTGAACTCCTATGACACTGAAATAATTCAGCACAAGATACCTCTCAAGGAAAACCAAAAGCCATTTAAACAAAAACTGCGCAGAATAAACCCTGTTCAGTTAGCTTTGGTTGAGAAGGAAATCAAGAAAATGTATGAAGCTGGTATTATTGTCCCTATTAGATATTTAGAGTGGGTGTCTAATCTGGTGTCAGTTAGAAAGAAAACAGGAGATATAAGGCTTTATATAGACTTTAGAGACTTAAACAAATCTTCATTGAAAGACAACTACCCTTTACCCAAGATGGACCATATTTTACAAAGGGTAGTTGGCTCTAAAAGAATTTCTTTGCTAGAGGGCTACTCAGGATACAATCAGATATTAGTACATCCTGATGATCAATTAAAGACAACCTTTACTACACCTTGGGGCACTTTCATGTATGTGAAAATTCCCTTTGGTTTAATGAATGCTGGTGCAACTTTTCAGAGAGCCATGGATATCGCATTCTTGGAAGAATTGGGCTACTTCATCATTATTTACCTCGATTATGTCACTATTTTTTCTAAGAGAGATGAAGAGCACTTAGAACACTTGAGAAAAGTATTCGAGAAATGTAGAAAATTTGGGATATCTTTAAATCCTAAGAAAACATTATTTGGTCTCCAAGAAGGTAAAATTCTTGGGCACATCATATCAGAAGAGAGGATAAAGATAGACCCAAAGAGGATTGAGGCTATTTTGCAAATCACTCATCCTAGAAACATCAAGGAACTCCAATCTTTCATTGGAAAGATAAATTTCTTGATAAGGTTCATACCCAACTTAGTTGAACTCCTTAGAAACATTACAAACATGTTGAAAAAGGAGCAAGGAGTTAAATGGACCTTGGAAGCAAAGAAATATTTTGAGTTGGTAAAACAAGCATTAACCACAACACAATAAGTCCTAATTTTTCAAAAGATTTTTACATTTTTTCATTTGCATCAGAACATACAATAATTGTTGTCCTATTGCAGAAAAATCCATAGGGACAAGAGCAACCTATTGCATTCTTTAGCAAGGCATTGAGAGAAGCTCCTCTGAAGTACAACATTATGGAAAAACAAGTCTTTGCCTTAGTCAAAGCCTTAAAATACTTCAGAGTTTACATTTTGCACTCCGAAATCATTGCCTTTGTCCAAAATTCAGTTGTGAAAGATATTCTAACACAGGACCCAGATGGTAAGAGAGGTAAGTGGATAGCTGTGATACTTGAATATGATTTACAAATCAATCCCACTAAACTCATTAAAGGCCAAGGTCTAGCTAGATTAATGGTTGAATCCAATTTTGAAGTTCTTGATATAAATATGATAAATTCTTTAGATGAACAAGAGGAATTGTCAACTCCCATTGTTGAAGACCATTTTATGAATTCCTCTTGGTATGATGATATTTTATATTTTTTGCTTAATTTGAATACACCTCCTAGTTTGACAAAAACAAAGGCAAGGTTTTTAAAGTTAAAAGCTATAAACTACTGCATTATAGATAAATGTCTTTATTGGAAAAATGCAAGTGGGTTATTGCTTAAATGTTTGCCTGAGAATGATGCAGACAAGGTTAAGCAGGAGTTCCATGAAGGATAATGTGGAGGCCACCTCTACTAGAAGACAAGAACCAACAAAATCCTTAGAGCTGGTTACTATTGGCCCACCCTCTTTCTAGATGTACACAAGATGATAATTGCCTGTCATAAATGTCAACTTTTTGAAGGGAAAAGAAAGCTGCTTCCCTTACCTCTGCATCCAATCACTGTTGAAGCTCCTTTTCAACAGTGGGGACTTGAATTCATAGGAGAAATCCATCCACCATCATCTGCCCAACATAGATGGATTATCACAGCAACAGACTACTTTACCAAATGGATAGAATCCATCCCTTCTAGACAAGCCAATGAATCTGTCATCATAAAATTCATTGAGACTCATATCCTCTCTAGATTTGGCTTTCCTAGGAAGATCATCACTGAAAATGCAGCAGCATTTGGATCCAAGAAGATGGTTGAATTCTGTCACAAATATCAGATAACATTGGGTCATTCTACTACTTATTACCCTCAAGGTAATGGGCTAGCAGAATCCTCAAACAAGAGTTTGGTGAACATAATCAAGAAGTTGCTGGAGGACAACAACAAGTCTTGGCACACAAAGCTAGTGCATGCACTATGGGCTAACAGATTAACACTTAAGAAATCTATTGGGATGTCACCCTATCAGCTTTTGTATGGTACAGATGCAATTTTTCCAACCAACCTTGGTGTGCCAATTATGAATTTGATCCAAGAAGTGTAGTCTGAAGACAATGATATGATCAGAAGAATTAATCAGACTATACATCTTCAACAAACCAGAGAGGAGGTCTACAACAGAGCATTACAAAAGCAAGAGAGCATCAAGAAGATTTTTGACAGAAGGACAAAGTCCAGTAATTTCAATATTGGTGACAAAGTGTTAATGTGGGATTCAAGGAGAGAAGATAAGGGAAAGCATGGGAAATTTGATAACTTATGGCTTGGCCCTTATCTCATTCATTCTGCTGCTGGTAACAATGCTTATTTCTTGTAGGAATTGAATGGAGCTGAACTGTTTGGGGGTCCTATCAATGGCAGGATGCTCAAACATTATTTATCTTGATCCTATCATGTGTGGAAGCATTTTTATATTTTTTCTCATTATAAATATTTCATCCATCATTGCATTCAAAGTTATAAAAATAAAAAATACAAAAAACAATAGAAAGAGAAGAAAGGGCAGATTGTAAAAACAAGAAAGGTACAGCCCCATACCAAAAACGAGAAACAAAATCTGAAAGTGTGCAAGCTCAAATGCCACTCCTAAAAAACACACTCCTAGTTATTCATACAGCCTAATCATGACTAATTAGTCTTAAATTTACTGTTGATAGGTTAGTGAAATCAGATTTTCCAAACAGCTTAATCTTGGCTTATCAGTTAGGTAGATTAGGATAGAAAATAAAGGTTCAAACAAGCTCAAAATCCGAACCTAAGATTGCAAAAGAAGAATGACTCTAATCTGTTTAAATTTTGAGTCAAAGATAAAAGTAAACTAGTTCTAATAAGCCTAAAACTTGAACCAGATAATAAAGAAGAAAAACTCAAACAAACTCAAAAATAGAGCTAAAGGAAAGAGAAGGACATGCTTAAAACTTTGAGATCTTAAGCCTTCAACATTTTGATTTAATTTTCTGTAAATAATTATCTATGTGCAGCTTCTTTTTATGCCATAGATCAGCAACAAGATAGACTGTTTAATCCTGACTTGTATGCTTTTAAATTTCTATTTTAGAAATTAGTGAATAAAAATCTGTTAGACAGTTTAATCCTAACAGATAGTAGTTGGGTAGAGAAGCTTATGAATTCTACTGTTTAATCTGAGTTCATGGAGAAATAAGGAGTAGAATTAGATTAGTTTTTTTCTTTCAAAAGAATAAATGTTTGTAAAAGGATTTTGCCAATCCAAATGCACTCTGAAAGAAGAAAAAATGTTAGATCAGTAGGATTGGGTAGGTAGAAAGCTTGGTTTGATAGTTTCCATTGTTTTTCATGGCTGCTAACATTTTCAGAGCAGAATAAGATCATCTAAGTGAAGAAATTTGCAGCCCAATGGATGAGGCACTGATCAGACCCCTAGATAATACAAGTCTGAAGTTCTTGATGCCTTCAAGAAGCCACCATCCCCATGTGGAGCCACTGTTAGCCACCTATAAAATTTGTCATATCAAATAGTGGCTAAATCATTTTTGAAGCCTTCAAGAAACAATTTTATTGCCAAATTGTTAGTTCTTGAAGTCTTATGAAGATAACTTATGCTTGAGTTAATTTTCACTGTTGTTTCCCTCTCAGTTCTGAAAATCTACTATTTTCCTGAAGAAAAGACTGCTGTAAAAAACTCCATTTTCCCCTCATTTTACCCCTCCTTTCACTCATGTTTAACCTCCATTTTATCCCCTTTTTCCCCATGAATTTCCTGTATTTTCCCTCATTTCCCTTCTTCCCTTCATAAAAACCCCTTTTATAAGGTTTAAAACTCATTTTTAAACCTTACCGAAACCCCCAAAATCCTTTGAAAATTCTTGAAAATTCATAAAAAACCCATTTTTTTCATTATAGGCCTAAGCCACCTTGGGCTAAGCCCTAAACCACTTCCCCACCATGCGACTTGGCACTGGAACCAAGTGTTAAGGCCCATGGCACTTATCGCATTGGGGCATTCATGTGTAACGTGCTCCTTTTGTTGCTTTCAAAATTTTCGATTCAATTGGCTCCCTTTGTATAAACTCCCGATCCCTTGCTTCCTTTGTAAAACCAAGAGCTCGCAATCGGGCGCTAAAACACAAAAAGACTTGGAAAAACACCAATTTTCTCTTTGTGTTTTGTTAAAAACCCACTTTCCTATGTTTTTATTAAAACCCACCATTTCATTGTTTTAAAGGAAAAAGACCGTTGATCTAAAAACCGATTGACGATCAATAAAGTCTCGCATCGGAGTTTTTCAGCGGGCGCATTTGAAGGGCCCTTCCTTTGTTCTGATTTTGATGAGACCCTTTTTTGCTAAACCCCTCAACCACTTCCCCACCATATAACCCGAAGCCCCACAGTCGGGCGCTAAAACATTATATAAAACCCTCCCCGATGTGAATTTCCCTTTGTATTTCATAAGATACCCCATTTTTTCATATTATAAAGAGTCCCTACACTTCATTGGTTGGGCGAACCACCACCGTTGATCTTAAACCAATCAAAGATCTACGCAATCTCGCATCAGATATTTCATTGGGCGCGTTTAAATATTTTATTTCCCCCTCCCGATTGGGGATCCCCCGATGGCCTCTCGGCCATTGATCTCCCCCGTCAGGCTCAGATCCGACAATCCACATTGCTTTTTTTTCATAAGCCCATCCCTCCACCTTTGGACCTCCGATTCATTCCCCGTCGTTGATCTGGCCCTTAGATCAACGGTCCACATATAATCGCATCGACACCCTTTCCTCTCTCCTCCTCTGATCGCAAATCTTCCAATTGTATCTGGGCCGTCCATTCACTAAGATCCAATGGTCTAGATCAATCCTCGCAAACCTTTGTTAAATTAATGAATCCCGCTATATAAAGTTTTAAAATGAATCTCTGCTGTTGATCTCTGCAGATCAACGGCCCTCATTAACCCTTTCTCCGCCTGGCCCCTACCTCATATTTTATTTTATTAACCCTGAGATTAAATCTCTGCCGCTGATCTGTTTCATCCAATGGTCCATAATAAATGCGATAGGCCCAACTCCTTTGGGTCCTACCTTTCTCCAGATCCAATCTCTGCCATCCATTCCTTGATCGGATGGTCCAGATTAAAACCTCCTTACCTCTTTCCGTCCTTGCATCTTGTCTTATCGCGCTCTCCTCTCGATCGATCGATTTGATGCCCCAGATCTAACGGCCAGTGCCCAGTTTCGTGTAAATTTAAGCTCAAAGGTTAATTTTCCAAAGTTACACGACATGGGTGGTTTTAAAAGGCCACGTGTCGGCCAATAACGCATATCACATTCAAAAATTTAAAACCACCTTTCCTCCATTTTCTCGCGCGAAACTAGCTGTTTCTCCAGTAGAAACTACTTTCCCCCGTTTGCTTTGCATTCCATCACGTTTATTCTCCGCCGTTGATCTCTGTAGATCAACAGTTCCAGTTTAATCTCGTGTTAGTTCATCACCCTCCGCCATCCTCCAAGGGAGTTCATCGATCAACCTTCGTCGTTGATCTCTGTGGCCAATCTAATCCGATGGCCCAGGATCATTCAAGGAACCCCAAATTTCATCCATGCCTTTTTTCGCTACCGATTAAGGTTTTTTGCGCATTTTTCTTACATTTTCCGCCATTTTCATTATAAAGTGACCCCTCGGCTTTATGTAGTCATGATTGATTTCAACCGTTGATCTCTATGGATCAATGGATCTGACTTAATCTCCCCACAATTTTTCAAACTACCTCTCATTTGACCCCCGCAAATCAATCCCCACCATTGAATGCTTTCATCCAATGGCTGCGCTCTAAACCTAAACTTCTGAAGCAGTCTAGACCCAAATACATAGGATTTTTCTAATTGTTCTTGGTTTGTACAGTTTTTAATGGTTTTCCAATTATTTTAAAGGAAGATTGAAGGCTGGGGATGACAATCCCCCAGGCCTTTATTCATCAACAATATCATTCTACAGGGTTTAACACCATGTTTTGTCCATGCCTCATGATCACTAATGCCATTATAAACCCTCTGCGCACCTGCACATCAACAAGACACAACAAACTCAATCAAGCAAAGAGTATCAGTGTTAAAAGATCCAACCACAACAGAGATGAAGAATTGAAGATTGTTTGCACAATTTTGAGGGGTTATGGCCTACATCGACTATCTAAAGCCTAATCCACTCAATTAAACATAGTTTGAAGTACAAAAGATATAATTTAGGCCTAATTAAGCCTAACACAGAGAATTAAAACAAATTAGCAGTGTTTAAAGAAGGACAATCAAATCTATCATTCCGAGAAAGCCTCCACCGCTACATTAGAGGCTAATTGAATCCTCTCAGCTACCAAAGGCCACCTGTAGCCTTGAAGCATTCAAAAGAGGCATAATTATGACTAGATCAGAAGATATTTTCCCCAATATAGCCGAACAGTTAATTCAATGAAAGGAATTTATTGTAAACTGTCAGCAAAGTTATTACAAGGGTAACGAAGAGCCTTAAAGTCAACAAAATCTTCCGAGCAAGCTTAATACTTAATGTAAGCCAATTAATACTGAGGAAATATCAGGAATTTTATCCATTGAGCCCCTCAAAGGCCGAGAAACATTAATTTGTATTAATTGAGCTTCTAGATTTGTTCTCTGATCCCACCTCCTCATTTTCTTATAAAATCCTCTTGAGGAGCTCATTGTCAACGGTTGGTTGCAGAACTTTGAAATATACTTGTGATCAAAATTTTCTACATGTAAATAGTGTTTAGAGGCTCTTGAAGCTCTATTTGTGATCAAATAAGTTAGGCTGAGAAGAGAAGATGATTTCTGAACTGAAACATTGGATTTGAAGAATGTAATTGGATTGACATCAATATACAAGCTGATTCTTGGGATCCTGGTCTATATCACTGCTGAAGTGCTTCTTTATGTGTTATTGTTTACTTTCATGTATGCCATTTTTTCCACTTATTCTCTGATAAAGAACAGCAAGCATAGAGTTGGGATTTACTATTTACAGTACCCTTCTCTCACTGATAAGCTTTATCTCAATGTTTTCCTCCAAATTGTATGTTTAAGAATGACTTAAGTTAAGTGTAAACATTATCAAGGAATGTTGGTTTGCCCCTGTCTTGATGTGCAAAGCTTGAAAGGAAGTTCTTGAATGTTATTTTCATTATGTGCTTAGTAGAGTTAGACTAGGAAAGTTTATGGTTTTCCCTATCTTGTAGTTCTTTCTTCAAAGGTAATTTTGAAAGTTTCCCTAAGAGTATGCTGAAAGCAGTTTATATTTAAAAGTATCTTATCTGATCTTAGGCTGCACTTTGTTTTTCTTATTTGTTTTCATCCCTTCTGAAAGTAATTATGTGGATTACTGGATTGTTTGTCTGATGAGTTAACTTTAATACAAGCTTGTCCAAAGAAGTCTATGGTTAGCCATGTCCTTTGGTTGGTTTTAAACAGTTACTTAAATGGCTTTTATTGTTTGGAAAGACTGATAAATCCTAGTTGAAATTATTGTATTTTTCCACCCCTTCAACACTTTTATTGTTCCATTCCATCATTTTATCTCAAAGATTTTGTGATATAGATGACTTGCCCCTTGGACCACTCTTGAAATTGTTGCATAATTAAACCCTTTTATGACTCCATAGCCCAATGGACTAAAAACCAGCGTTATATCTATCCTATTATCCAAATCTTGTTCTGATTGCTTGCAACTTCAGAACTTTGAAACTCTTTCATTTTAGGACTTTACACTCAACTAAAAGTCATGCTCAACCATCCAAAACCAAACAAAAACTCTTTCTCTTAATAACTAGCCTAATATCACACATAAAAGCTTTAAAGATAAATCAATATTTGCACTTATAGAGAGATCCCTCTCTAGATTCAGGAGGGCTAGATCCTAGAATCCCAAAGTGGTTCAAGTGTTCTCCCTGTAGCTTTGGTATCACCAATCTACTGAAATTACAGGGAGCTAACATTAGTGAATTGGAGGAAGTTATATTTTAAATTAGATGTCGATGAGAGTGCACTCCATGCACAAAGGAAGAGGTTGAAAGGTGTAGTAAGTAATGATAGTATACATGGTGTAAAATGCACGCAAAGAGCCCTATGACCATATGAAAGGGATTGGGGTAGTGGGTGGTCGTGGATAACATGGAAATGATGACAAGAATTTACTTGGTGGGAATACTCATTCATGGAATTCATCTCTAGAGAAGAGAGCATGAGTCCAATAGTGATAAACGCCTAGGTCAATGTATGGATCAAGAAATATATAGAAGTTGAGAGAGTGGTCATATGGATAAGAAAGAAAAATAATGGAGGTGGAGTAAATGGTTCTAATTTTTAGTGAAGGAGCTTGTGTGTGATGTGTGAATATGTTATGAAACCAACTCACAAAATAGAAGAAAATATAGATCAACGACTTGGAAATCAGCCTCTTCGAGGGGGAAACCTCCCTTACATTACATAAATGAATAATTATTCGATGATACAAATGAAAAAGCCTCCTTTCTATATATAAGAGTCCAAGGGGTCACAATATAATCCTAGTCGACATAACAATAACAATGTAAGGGCACAACAATAACAATGGTGGGCTTCTATGGGGCACAATAATAACAATATGGGGACTACATGGGAACAACAATAATAATAAGGAGGCTACACTAATAATAAAAATAAGGGGATACACTATTATTATAGGGACCTAGCATGCCCCTCTCCTTCAAAAAAAGTGTTGTCCTCAACACTTGAGTAGTTCTAGATGCTTATGTATAAAATTCTCATCCTCCCATGTCGAATATTCAACGAGTAAGTTCTTCCACTTGATGAGATAATTTTAAATTGATCGATTTCATAGTCGTCAAGTTCTTATTTCTGTGAATACTTCAGGGTTCCAATGTGATTTTTCCTTCCTCTTCAAGTTTTGAAATATTGTTTGAATTGGGAGCTTCTCACCTATAACCTTTGATAAGCATGAAACATGGAAAACCTGGGTGCACTTGGGAAGATGCAGAAGCTCCAATTTGTATGCCATAGTACTAATATTTTGTAACACCTTATAAGGACCATAATAATTTGGTGATAATTTATTATACTTATTAGATTTCTTGAGGAGCATTTGTTTATATGGTTGTATTCATACAAATACCCAATCTCCTACATAAAAACTTCTTTCGTTGCGATGTTGATCCGCCCTGTTTTTTCATTCGATTCTGCGCCAAAGTGAGGTTATCCTTTAAGAGTTGGATAAATTATCATTGATGCTCGATATGATATTCCACCGCTTGAACCTTATAATTTTCTCTTAAAGATGATGTGATGGAGGGTGGATGATATCCATAAAGTACCATAAATGGGGTCATTTTTTGCTGCAGATGGAAGGAAGTGTTATATCGCCATTCAAACAGTAGTAACCAATTGACCCATTATGTTTGTTTATCGAATACAAAGCAACAAAGACATACTTCCAAACATTTTTTTCACTATCTCAGCTTTTTCCCATCGATTGAGGATGATATGATGAGCTATGAGTTAATTGAGTACCTAGAAAATAAAATAATTTTCTCCAAAAAATTTCCCGGTAAAAATGGTATCTCTGTCACTTACAATAATCTTTGGGTTTCCATGTAGCTTTTGAATTGTTTCCATAAATGTAGTATCAACTATACTAGATTTCAATGGATGACATAAGGCACAAAAGTGTGCATACTTGGTAAGTCTATCAACTACCACCATGATGACAATCTTACCTTTGGACATGGGTAAACCCTGTGATAAAATCCATTGAAACCTCCTCCTAACGTTGACTTGGAATGGATAAAGGTTGTAATGCAGACCTTGTGTCTTAATTGTCTCAACTTTATTTTATTTGCAAACCAAAAATTCTGCCACAAAATTTTGAATATCATATTTAAGGCCATCCCAAAAAAAATCCTTCTTGACACTCGTGGTAAGTTTTTAAAAAATCCCGAGTGTCCTCCTAGGGAAGAGGTGTGAAATTCTGTAAGAATATTTTGTTTGAGTTGGGAATTCTTACAAAGATATAAGCGATATTTGTACCATAATGAATCATTTTTCCAGATAAATTTTTTTAGATGTATTGGGTTCTTGTCTGCAGCTTTTGAATGAGTGTACACACCTCTTCATCATTCTTCTATTCACCCCTTGCTTTTCTTATTCACTCGAGTTGGATAATATAAATGGCACAAAGCAATGCTTCCACATTCTCATCCTTTCTTGAGAGTGCATCTACAACAACGTTTTGCTTCCCCTTTTTGTAGATGATTTCAAAGTCATAACCCAACATCTTTGTGACCCATTTTTTATGCTCTTTTGAAGATGATATTTGTTCCAAAAGGTATTTAGACTATCATGATATGTTTTTTAACTTGAAGTGTCTTCCAATTAGGTAAGGTTGCCATTGTATTGCAAACATTTCCTTCTCATAAATAGTTTTCTCGTGAATACTTTACTTTGATTGGACGAATTTCAAAAGAAATGCATCTTCCTTCTTGCATTAAAACCGCACCAATTCCATTTCCTTTCGCTACACAATTTCACAATAAAGGTTTTTGTGAAGTTTGGCATAGCTAAGACTCGGTGCTTCGCACATTTCCTCTTTAATATGTTCGAAGGCCTTAGTTTCTTCCCGGAGTCCAAGAAAATGCATCTTTCTTTAGTATCGATGTTAGAGGTGTCAATATTCTCCTATAATTATAAAAAAAACTTGTGATAATACCTTGCTAACCCCTGAAATCCTCGAAGATGCTTTATGGTTGATGGGATTTTCCACTCCTTAATGGATTTAATTTTGTTAGGGTCTACCTTAACACCCACATGAGAAAAAATATGACCCAAATATTCCACCTCCTATACTCCAAATAAACATTTGGATGTTTTTTTCATATAATTACTTCTCCTCCAATAGTTTTAAAATCATGTCAACATGTTGAACATGATCCTTTCAAGATGTTGTAGATTAGTATATCATCAAAAAAATACTAACACAAATTTTCTAAGGAAGGATTTGAAAATGGATTTCATCAAACCTTGAAATGTGGAAGGGGCATCGTAAGGGCCAAAAGCCATGACCAAAATTCATAATGACCCTCATGAGTTCTCGAATCTTTTTTTTCGGAATGTCTTCAATCTTCATTCTAATTTGATGATATCAAGAATTAAGATCTAGCTTAGTGAAATAAATTTCTCCTTGTAATTCATCCAATAATTGATCAATGATGAGGATGAGAAATTTATCTTTAATTGTGAGCTTGTTGAGCTCCTTATAATCTGGACACATATGCCATGATAAATCCTTCTTGTGCACCAATACTATCTGAGCAGAGAAAGAATTTTGACTAGGTTGAATTATACCAACCTCTAGCGGTTTTGTAACAGATGTTCAATCTCACTCTTTTGGGCATAAGGATATCTATAAGTAATGTTGTTTGGAGGAACACTTCCTAGAATCAAATGAATAGCATGATAATGATCATGAATAGGTGATAGTCCTTTGGGAGTTTCAAACACCTTGGAATGATTCTCCAATACTTTTTGGGAGATCCGGAGAAATATATGATTTTGATGTTTGAACCCTCTAATGAGCATAATTGTGAAATTATGCCTCGTTGTTATTTATTTAGAAGCTTTTTTCATGAAATTAGAGATGATTATATTTCTTGGATTCCCCTGCAATACCCCCATAATTAAACTTCCTTCCCTTCACAAAAAAAATCAAGAAACATTCTTGAAAATTAAAATCTATTATCCCCAAAGATTGTAACCATTGGACTCCTAGTACAACATCAACACCACCCATTGGAATGGAGAGTATTGGACTATTTAATACATATTAACCCATGGTTAGATTGATATTATGGCACTTTCGAGCAATTTATAGTTCCTCCATTTGCAACCATCACTTGATACTCTAGTGCAGGGTATAGGAACAATTCAATTCCTTGGCTACCTTATAATGAATAAAATTATGGGTACTACCCAAATCAATTAACACTATTAATTTTTTCTTCTTGATATGTCCTTCTATCTTGAGAGATTGAGGAGTGGTAATTCCTACCAATGCATTATAAGATATGGTCGATTCATTTCTTCTTTCTCTAGGGTTGGTTCTTGTTTTATATCACATTATTTTGAAGTTTCTTGTTCATTTTCTTCATCCTCTTCACAATCTATGTAAAATAATTTCTTCTCAATACACTTATGACCTTTAGTGTGTTTTCTATCACAACTATAGCAAAGCTCTTTTTCTCTTTTTTTCTTCCATTTTTTTTTGGTGTGAACCTTGTAAGTTGTGGAAGTATAGGAGTAGCAACACTTCCATATTTATATTTGTGAGTGGTAGGCTTACTTGTCACCATAATTTTGCTTTTGATTTTTTCTTTCCAACCTAATTGCCTTCTCCAATGATTCAGGGTTCCCGAAGGCGAACCTCATGTTGGATTTTATCCTTTAAAGTCCCTATGAAGACATCAATCCTATGTTCCTCCGGAATATCATTTACCCATTAGGGGAATTTTTGAGGTCTAAAATGAGCCTCCTAAGGAAAATGTACAATCAAAATTCACTTTATGAGAACCAATCACATTTTAGGGGATGACATTATCCCTAATGGTTGAGGTGGCATTTTTTGAGTTAAAGGTACTTACTTGTCACATTTTCAATGGTGGATAAAAATTCATGGTTAAACATGGTAGTGCTCTAAGTACTTTTTAAAGTCAAAGTAAAGTACTCATAATAAATGTCATTTCAAAATTTTTTGAATAAAAATATATTATTGTCATTTCATATTTCTTGAAAGAAACAATGAATATCCCTATACAATTATTATATTATATTATTTTTATTTTATTTTATTTTTATATAGTATATTAATTACATATTATTATACAATTTAAATAATGTAAATTTTAATTAATAGCATATAATATAATTAAGAATTTATAAATTTATATTTATAGTTCATTTTAATTTATTTAAGTACAAAGGACAAATGAATTAGTTGTTCAATGATAATGAGTTTTTTCTTGAAAAACTCATTCTTATTTATAGTCACATCAATAATTTTTTTTATTAATTTTATTTTTGTACAACTTTTGAATTGAATTTAACTATGGTTACATGGATTGTGCTACAAAAAGTGAATTGAAAATTCATAAATATTATTTTATTGGTTTAGCTATTATTTTATTATTTGCTTAGGAGGCCCATTTTAGACCTCAAAATTCCCCTAATGCCTTATATTCAATTTTCGGAAGTCCCCAATGTGCTCCACCATTGAATCCTTCTGTTTGAGATTTATCAATTGGCCAATGAAGGTGTTTCTCTTTGTTTCCTAATAGTGATATCATTTCATCTCGTAAAAATTGATCAAGTGAGAGCTTGTCTCACGAAATAAAAGCCATCGATACCATACAAATTTATTTGCTTCTAAATATAAAGTTGCAATGCGTACATTTTGTGTGTTTTTCACATTATGGAGATCAAAATATTGCTCCATTTGTAGTATCCATGTTACAAGATCCTTACCATCAAACTTCCTCATATTGATATTTGGAATATGGTGGGTCTTCAATCAAAATTTAGAGTCTATGAAGTTGTCATTAACATTTATTTTGTTCTCATCATGAATTTCCTCTACTACCTTTTCTCTTTAGGAATATTTTCCTATAGCAACTTTGTCAAACCTTCCTTCAAACCTTCCATGTCTTTCTTCAAATCTCCATTGTTACCTTTCATTTCTCGCTTTTATACCTTCCATGCCATTCTTCAACCCATCCATATCTCGATTTTAAAACATTCATGTCTCCTTTTAAACTATCCATGTCACCTTTTAGTTCTTCTTTGGTTGCTCTTTGTGAGAGCGAAATTTGTTGCACTTGGGCCCATAATTTTGATATACCATGCTACACTTATTCCTCTTAATGTGTCATAGTAGAGATTTTTGAGGGATTAATGGGTGTGTAATTATTTTTGGGAGGAAATTTAGAACCTATTATTGATATAAATGCTTCAATTTTCCCGTGGAATCACTTCCAACATATTTTTCAAACAACGATTATGCAATTTTAAAAAAGAAGTACACACCTTTTTTCTTTCTTTTGAGTAGCTCAATATTGAAACCGATGTATCTCTATGCTTTTAGATCCCAAAGATTTTAAATTTGGTCTTGTAGTATCTATATGAGTGTTCTTTCCAATTTCATAGGTCCGACCCTAATTTGGATTCTTCAAGATAAAGTTATGCCCGATCTCCCACAATGACCTAATTATGGACTAGTTTAGTAGAGTGAAATTGTATGGCATGCCACGTGTCACTATTTCGACCTTCGGCTCTGAAATATATATAAAATAAACTACATTCTATGTAATTTTTTTCCACTTTTTACAGAATTCTAATATGATGTATGAAACAAAAGTTATGACGATTTTTCTTCGATCACCTCTTTGAGATGAAATTATGGAGCCTAAAAAAAACCCCCAACTTCCTTAGATCATATTTATGAAAATATAGCGAACCAAGATCCGAAATTTTTTACACGAGGTTCAACAAGATTTCGGGTCCATGGGGTAAAAATTTTTCAGCTTCTTAATCCTCGTAGAAAAAAATTTTTATAGCGAAAATTCCAAGATGACCGTTTAAAGAAGACACACCCTAAAATCCCAAGCTACGATACCAAATGTTATGAAACCAACTCACAAAATAGAAGAAAAGATAGATCAACAACTTAGAAATAAACCTCTTCAAGGGGGAAACCTCCCTTACATTACATAAATTAACAATTATTTGATGATGCAAATGAAAAAACCTCCTTTTTATATATAGGAGTCTAATGGGTCACAATATAATCCTAGGTGACATAACAATAAAAATGTAAGGGGACAACAATAACAATAGTGGGATTATATGGGGCACAATAATAAAAATATGGGGGCTACATGGGAAAACCAATAAAAATAAAGGGGCTACACTAGCAATAATAATAAGGGGATACGCTAGCATTATAGGGACCTAGCAGAATACCCTAAGGGTTTTTGGTCCAAGGCATTTCCCTTGGAAGTTGTAAGACTTGATGTTCAGGAAAACATGTTACACAAGAGAATGCATTTTTGTAAGGCTTAAAGAGTTTTCTTAGGCATACATGAAATGTCGTAGCACATTAATTCATCAAGTTGTGGAATGGAACACATGGAGGGGGTACCATGGGGGTAGGTGTATTGGTATCCTATCTTAAGGGGGGAAACGTGAGATCTCGGGTGTGATATGGTTAATTATTGTGACAATATCAATCTCCCAAAGTCAAATTTAATGGGGGATTATCAAGGTGGTTCAAGTAAACTTGACTCAATCAAGTTACTTGGTGGATTTTCAAGATTCATGTATATGAAACCCGTGGTTTTTCCCATGGCATTGGTGTTAAATGTAGACTATTTATAGTCCCGAAATCTCCATTTTGTTTTTTCCTTGTCGCCGGAGGGATCAAGAAACTGTGTCTTTAGACACCACCACTTCTCTCAGTGCTATGTTATCCTAAAAGAGAGGAGCTATATTTTTTTTCCAAGATAGAATTAAGGTCTAGGTATCACCAAGTTCGAATAAAATATGAATACATTCATAATTTTTTTTTGAAGTAGAAATGGGAATTATGAGTTTCGGTGGTGCCTTTTGGGTTAACACACCAACTACATTCATGTGCATGATTAAAAATATCCTCGTAATTATTTGGAAAAGTTTTTTTTGGGTGTTAATTGGTGACATCCTTATTTATTCACAGGAAAAAATAATATCATGAGGAGCATATTGAAATTGTATTGTACGAGTTGAGAGAGCACACGCTATATTCCGAGTTCAACAAGTGTGATTTCTACCAAAAACGAAATTCCTTATTTAGGAGATATAACGGAGTTATTTTGGATCCTAATAAGATAGAGGCCATTATAGATTATATTTCCCCATGAAATTTCATATGAGTGAGATCATTCATAGGAATTTCTATTTACTATTGAAGATGTATTAAATGATTCTATCAAATTGATCACAAAAATAATTCATTGCAGAGAAAGGGGGTTTTTGGTCCAAGGAATTTGAAGAAAGTTTTCAATAGTCGAAACACTTACTTACCAATGCACCTATGTTAATAATTTCAGTGCCCAAGTAAAAAACTCTTAGTATGCACTCGATGCTTGCAAGGAAGGACTCAATGGATTTCTCATGAAATATGGGCATGTGATATGTTATGAGTCTTAGAGATTGAATGAGCATGATATGAATTATGTGACTCATGATTTACAGACTAGAAACCATTATTCATGCACTCAAAATATGGCGACATTCTCTACTTGGGAGTAGATTTATTTTGATGTCGAGATCACAATGGAATAAATTATTTATTTGACCATCCTTGCTTGAATTCCAGGTAAATCTAGGTGTGTAGTGTTTATTAGTGAATTTGACTTCGAAATTAGGCCATTCCAAGGCAAGGAAAATTGTGTGGTAGATGCTCTAAGTCAAATTTTGCATGAGAATAAAATTTCAAAAAATTAGTTTTACTTAAACGATCTTGAAATCTATGATAAGATATGCCTTAACATGATGAACACTCTCGGGAAATTAAGAATGTCTGCAACAAGGAAAATAAGGATTCAATTTTGTGGGATATCAACTAATAGAGGATGGATTGTTATTATATAGTAATAGATTGTATTTTCCAAATTTCGAGGAATTAAAGAAGTTGATCATTGATGAATTGCATAAAGAACCATATTTTAGACACCTGGGATATCAAAATGATAACAATAGTAAGGAGGCATTTTTATTGTCTCGGAATGAAGAGGAGAAACACTAAGTACATTTCTAGATGCTTGGAATTTTAGCAAGTCAAGGATTGACATAAGAATCTAGGAGGTTTGTTGCAACCTCTTCCAATTTTGGAGTGGACATGGGAGACCATAACCATGGATTTTATCATTGAGTTTCCAAAGACAAATAAACAACATGATTCTATCATGGTTGTGGTGGACAAGTTAAGAAAAGTGACTCATTTTATTCGAGTGAAGTCCACTCACAAAGAAATTGATATTGTTGATATATTTATGAAAGAAATCCTCGGGTTATATGGCATTCCAAAGTTAATTGTGCCTAATAGAGATGTTAAATTTACTTCAATATTTTGGAAATCACTTTTTTGAAGGAACTGGGACAAAGCTAACATTTAGTACTATTGATCATCCTCATACACATGGGAAAAAAAAGGACAAACAATATTTTAAAATAAATTCTTTATATATATGTAATGAGTAGACCAAGTGAATGGGTGATCCGGTGGATATTGGTGGCCACCCGCCTATTCCACTTGGGGCCCCACCATTGTCTCTTTCAATTTTTTTTTCACAACTTACTATTTTTAGTAGTTTTTCGAGTCCTGAACTTCCAGAGCCATTTTGAAGCCCCAAACGGAGATAGTATGCTGAATTTACGTCCCTGAGAAGTTGAAACACCAATTTACCCAAACGTGACCCATAGTTTTGGTGCTTCATCTCCTAGGGTTAGGTTTTTGGATGTTTAGAATTCTCCATTGTTTCTCCATAATAAATAGGCCCTCGAGCCTCGTTGTAATACATTTCAGAGGTTTTTAGTCGCCACATCTCTTCTCAGATATTCGCTACCAGCACCCTAGCTATTTTATTTCCATCATGTTTGTAAGCATATTTCTATGATTGGATATTAATGAAATGAAGCCTTATTTCCACTGTATTTCTATGTTTATGGTTATTTTTTTATTCTGTTGCATTCCTGCATAAATCTAGATCAGTGGTATCAGAGCGGTCTGTTTTTTATTGATCCTTCCTTGCATGTCCCCAACAAGGTCGGGGTATAAGGAGTTAGGGCTCGATCTGGTGGAACCTTTGCAAGATCAGCCTTGCAAACCCTGACGGACGCCCATGGGGGATGAAAAGAAAGATGAAGGAGTAGGAGATCATATCAAAATATTGCTCGAGGAGGCCCTCGAAAAAAAAAGGAATGTGATGATGGATAACTTTGCTCAGAACCTTCAACGACTGCCCACCGGGCGCGCATCTGCATCCAGCAGCCACTCTGGAGGCGCGACTCCCTTTAAGGTACAAGTAAACTTTGACATTCCCATATTTGAGGGTCAAATAGATACAGATGCTGTAGATAGATGGTTGAATCTATTAGAAGGATATTTCTCGATTCATGATTTTTCTGACCGGGAGAAGATTATTTTTTCACTACTCAAAGCTACCCCCCATGTCAAGGACTAGTGGGAAACCTACTATGAGAAAACGGATGAGACAGAACCCTCTCTGTTCTCAGCCATACCCACTTGGAATTCTTTTCGATATGCCATCAAGGAACAATATTTTCCCATGGGGAGCTATGAGGACAAGTACATACAATGGACCACGCTATGAAAACAAAGGGATCAAGATGTGCATGAGCTAACGAATTTGTTCCATACCCTGCGCACAAAGTTGGGTATCAAAGATTCAAAGAAACATTTGGTGCTAAAGTATCACAGTTGTCTGCATAGATACATTCAGGAGGAAATGGAGTTCCTTGAAATCTCCTCGCTTGGTATGGCATACCGATATGCTGCCAAGATTGAACAGAAATTCAAATAGAAGAAGCGAGACTTTGGATCTGCGAATCAAAAGAAAGGGAAAGGTGCCCCCAAACCACAGAACAAAGGACAAAGCCAAGGCATGGTGGCCCAAGACAACATGCCAAAGACATAAGCAAATAACAACACCGTGAAGCCAAAGAAGGACACAGGAAAGTGGTGTGAGTTCCATAAGAGCTCCACTCACAACACAAGTGAGTGTCGGGCCAAGAAGTCGCTAGTGGCCGAGATGAGGGCTTCTGAATCAGATGCATGCTCCGACTTCGAATCAGAACCTGACAAGGTGAATGACAAAGGGAAGCATATTATTGATGCAGAGCCCAATGCCACTGTTGCCACTACGAAGATCCAAAAGGAGGAACCAGAAGATCCAGAGGAGGCAGAGCATCTCTTGCACTCTCAAGTGTGGGTAAAGGGTTCCCCGATATGGTTCATTATCGACAATGGGAGCCAAAAGAACCTCATTTCAGCAGATGTCATGAAGCGATTGGGCTTTCCGACCACAACACACCCACAAACATACACCATTGGGTGGCTTCACCAAGGACGGGATCTCCGCATCAGCTAGCAGTGCCGCCTTCCCTATAGCATCAAGCCCTTCGCAGATGAGGTATTGTGTGACATTGCTCCTATTGATGTATCTGAAGTATTATTAGGCCAACCATACTTGTGGAAGAGACATGCTGTGTATGAGTCCGGCCTCGTGCTATTATTGTTACTTTGAGAAATAAATTGTATAGGATACCAGAGTTACCACCACCTCCCACTATCTCTTTGGTTACTACAAAACCATGCAGTAAGCTCATTTCCAAAACTACGAAATTTGTTTTCCTAATGATCCACCCCAGGGCAAGAACAAGACTGTGGCCACGACCTCCAGACATGGCTCCTTTGCACAAAAACAACAAATGAACAGGGTTTTGGAGGAGTACGGAGAAATCTTCACCTCACCCACAGGGGTGCCTCTACATTGTCAGGTCAAGCACCCCATTGACCTGACCCTAGGTGCGTCGCTACCCAATGGACCGACCTATAGGCACTCTGTTTTGGAGAATGATGAAATCAAGAGGAAGATTCAAGAGTTGCTGCAGAAAGGTCACATCCAGCCAAGTTCATCGCCTTGTGGGAGCCCGATCGTGTTGGTACAGAAGGATGGGACTTGGAGACTCTGTATTGATTATCTGGAACTGAACAAGATCACTGTCCAGAATAGGTGCCCGATCCCATGGATTGATGACCTTCTGGACGAAATCAAAGGGGAAAAATATTTCAGCAAGATCGACTTGAAGTCTGGGTATCACCAGGTACCAATCGAACCGTCTAAAGTGTGGAAGACTGCCTTCAAAGCCAAGGAGGGCCTTTTCAAATGGCTCATCATGCCTTTCGGATTGACAAACGCTCCCGCAACCTTCATGAGGTTGATGGAAGACATCTTGTGTCCATTCACCAACTCATTTGTAGTGGTATACTTGGATGACATTCTTATCTTCAGCCAGACTTGGGAAGAGCACCTTCACCACATCTAAGAAGTCCTCCAAACACTGCAACAACACAAGTTGTGTGCCAATTTGGAGAAGTTTACTTTTTGCATGACCCAGGTTCAATATCTGGGATACATTATTGATGAAAGGGGGGTGCATGTGGATCCAGCCAAGATCCAAGTCATTCAGGATTGGCCAGCCCCAACCACCCGAACAGAGCTTCGCAGCTTTTTGGGTCTTGCTAATTTCTACCACAGGTTCGTGTTGGGATTCTCTCATATCACTTGGCCTTTGAGTCAAGTCACCAAGGAGGAGAGAAAGAAAAATTCTGTTGGTCGGAATCTCAACAGAAGGCATTCATAGAATTGAAACATCGCCTCTGTTCTGCCCTAGTGCTCACATTACCAGACTTGTAACAACCATTTGAGATCGAGACAGATGCCTCTGACTATGCTATTGGGGCAGTTCTTACTCAACAGGGGCATCCAGTGGCATATCAGAGTGAGACATTGTCTGACATAGTTCGAAAGTATCCCACTTATGACAAAGAAATGTAGTCCATTGTGTAGGCTTGTCGATAATGGAAGAATTACATTTTGGGGAAGGAGACAATCATCCACACAGACCACTAACCCTTGTAGTTCATACAAACACAAGGGAAGTTGCAGAATGATCGCCATCAGAAGTGGTCCACATAACTGCAACAATTTCATTTGAACATCAAGTACAAGAAGGGTAGCACCAATAATGTTGCAGATTACCTCAGCCGACCACTGATCGTGGCCATAACCACCGTTCTCAACTCTTTTGGGCATGAGACTTCTGATTGGCCGCTTCTCAACAAGAGCGATCCAGAATTCAGCTACACATACAAGGTACTCTTGGGGGGTATGCAAGTTCCAAATTTTCACCTCCAAGATGCATTATTATGTCACCTGGGACACCTTTTTGTTCCTTCAAGCGAGCGCGCCAAGATGATATGGGAAGCATACTACAGTCGATTTGTTGGGCATTTTTGGGTCGAGAAAACAGTGGCAGTACTACAGAAGTATTTCTATTGGCCAAAACTTTGACAGGATGTCGGGAAGTACATCAGATCCTGCACTGCTTGTGCCATTACCAAATCGACCATCAAGAAGCAAGGGCTCTATACTCTGCTACCTATCCCTAGTCGACCTTGGGAATCCATCTCCATTGATTACATGTCAGGCCTTCCTTCTACTAAGCATGGAAATGACTGTGTTTTCGTGGTCGTCGACAGATTCTCAAAGATGGCCATTATGGCGGCCTGTAAGAAGAATATCATAGCAGAAGCCACTGCTAAACTCTTCTTTGAACGAGTGTGGGTGCACTTTGGGATCCAACAGTCTATCATATCAGATCGTGACAGCAGGTTCCTTAGCACATTTTGGTCTAGACTCTTGTCAATGTTGGACACCAAGCTCACCAAGTCCACAACTTTCCATCCCCAAACTGATGGCCAAACAGAGGTCGTCAACAAGATGATTGTACACATTCTACGCATGTACAATTCAAAGCATCCAGACACATGGGATGAGAACCTTCCCTATGTACAACACAGTTATAACCGGGCTCTCCACAGCTCAATCGACCACAACCCCTTTCAGGTGGGCTTGGGATTCCAGCCACTATGTCCCATTGATGTAGCCATGCCATTTGCGGCTACTTAGGCCAATTCGACTCATGTACAGTTTGAAGCTGACAAAGCAAACAACTTCATCGAGTGCATTCAGCACATTAGCCAACAGGTTCATGACATATTGGACAGATCCAATGCTAAGTACAAGCAACGACATGATCAACATCGGGTGCCACACAACTTCCAGGTGGGAGAAAAAGTGTGGCTACATTTGCAGAAGGAGCGCCTCACTGGACCCCACTACAAGATTCACCCACTTTGATATGGGCCATACACCGTCACCAAGGCTGTAGGGAAAAATGCCTTTGAGCTCAGTATTCCACCATTCCTTGGTCTGCACCCAGTATTCAGTGTAGACCGCCTTCGTCCCTACTACCCACCTCTATTGGACACCTTTGACATTGCAGAAGAACTCACACCAAAAGAGTTAAACCCAGACTGCATGGAACAGGCCACCATAGACTGTATCATGGACATGCAAATCAAAACACTCGCCGACAGAAAATCCAACTGTATCAGGTTGTCAAAGCTGGCCAACTCCTGCACCAAGGCAAGTGGTTCACCAAGGACCAAGTTCAATAGAAGTTTCCTCATCTCATGGAGGAAGTCAACACAATGGGGACCATTGCTTCCTAAGGGAGGAGAAATGATCCAGGTGGATATTGGTGGCCACTCGTCTATTCCACTTTGGGCCCCACCATTGTCTCTTTCAGTTTTTTTCACAGCTTACTATTTTTACCAGTTTTTTGGGTCCTGAACTTCCAGAGGCATTTTGAAGCCCCAAACAGAGATAGTATGCCGAAGTTACGTCCCTGGGAAGTTGAAACACCAATTTACCCAAACGAGGCCCATAGTTTTGGCACTTCATCTCCTAGGGTTAGGTTTTTGGACGTTTAGAATTATCCATTGTTTGTCCATAATAAATAGGCCCTCGAGCCTCATTTTAATACAGGTCAGAGGTCTGTAGTCGCCACATCTCTTCTCAGAGATTCGCTACCAGCACCCTAGCTATTTTATTTCCATCATGTTTGTAAGCATATTTCTATGATTTGATATTAATTAAATGAAGCCTTATTTCCACTTTATTTCTATGTTTATGGTTATTTTTGTATTCGATTGCATTCCTGCATAAATCCGAATCAATGGGAGTATTATTTTCCATCGGTAAAGTTTTATTATAACAATGGATATAAATAATCATTGAAGATGAGTCCCTTTGAAGCAATGTGTGGTTGTAAATGTCATATACTCATTAGTTGGTATCATTTAGTGGATAGAGTTATTCTTAGATATGATATGTTACAAGAGATGGAACAAGAAGTTTTATTGATCAAACAAAATTTGAAGGAAACCCAAGGTTATTAGAAGAGTTGTGCGAACAAGAACATAATTCACAAATAGTTCAAATTTGGATATCATGTGTATATTCATATTAATCCAAAGAGAAGTTACTTGAGAATGGGAACTTGTTTCAAATTAGGACCTCAGTATTATGGACCTTTTGAGATTTTGGAAAGAGTTGGGTCAGTGGCTTACAGGCTTTCCTTACCTTCAAACATTAAAACTTGTGATGTATTTCATGTATATTTTCTTAAAAAGCATGTTTGTGATTATAATAATGTTATTGATTGGGCTATGATCTAAGTGGAACCTGAAGGAGATATTAAACCAAAACCATAATGCATACTAGGCACGAAAGAAACATTTCTTTGGAACCAAACCATTGTGCAGGTTAAATTACAATGGAAACACTATGGAGAAGGAGAAGCCACTTGTGAGTTGGAGGATTCCATGAGAGGGGCATATCCTTACTTTTTATATACATAATAATAGAACACTAAGAATGATGTTCCATTAATGGGGATGGGATTATGACACCTCTTTTATTTTCCCAACTTTCTGATGTAATTGAGAACTTATAATGTTGGGGATACCAACATTGATGTTATGAGTTAAGACTCTATGATGTGATGTGATGTTTATTTTTAATACTAATAATAAAATCTAGAGCTAAAGGGGAAAACTAATAGAATATGATGCCTTGAGAGGAAAACTTTCCTAGATTTAATTTTCCCTTTTGATGAGATGGTTAATCATCTCAAGAATTTTATAGAAAGAGGTTGGAAGAAGAAGGGTCAAGGTGTGATTATAAAAACAAGAGGGAGGATAAATCAAGAGAATATTCTTCCTTTAGCTTTTCAACCTATTCCATTTTCTTTTTTTTTCCATTTTTTTCATCTCACTTAGAAATTTTGAATAGGAAAGAGAGTTGGTGGTAGAACCCAGAGAGGTTCAAATATTGTGACTAGTTAAGAGTTGTGAGTGACAACATTTGTGACAAGAGTTTAATGTGTTGGAACAATTTTTCATAAGATTATATGGTACAAGGATTGGGAATGTTCATGTTTTCATGTGGCACATAGAGCACTAAATAGGGGGCATTGAGGTACTGCAGAGATCAAAGAAGGACTCCATTGTGCTAAGTAAACTTGCATGGTATTTTTGTTAATTTTTATGAGCCTATTACAAAAAGGAAAGGCTGAACAAGGAGAGTGGCCTTCAATTTTATGTTAAATCTAGTTCGAGAATTGTTGGCTAAATCTATGAGGTTACTTTTCTGTTAAGGCATCAAGAATTTGGCTTAGGGATGGATGGTTGTGAGAAAGACTATATCACAATATTTATTATGTTTGGATGGATATAGTCTCACCCTTATTCAGTTATGTATTAATTTTTTATAAATTATACAATTACTTCTATGCTTGGTAAATGAAATCAATTATTGCAACAATATATTCTCAGCAAGTTTTTTATTTTAATGAGATTCGTTTATGAAAAATAAACATGTGGAGGGTATGAACTATTTTGTTGGTAAATATTTTATCACTTTATTAAACTCTAAGTAAAGAAATTGAATTAATTTGGGAAATATTTTCTTTTTGGTAGAGATAATATTAATATATTTTCAAATTCATGGGTTTTGTGCATGCACACCTTTCCTGCTAATTTCATGCTAATTTTTGTTTAATTTTATCTATAGGATATAAGTCCCAATTTTTGTCTTTGATTTAAAGAGATATGAGGTGTGAAAAATAATATGAGGAATAGTTTTGGGGTCATTATTTGAGTTTAAATATGGAAACCAAAATGTGATTTATGGGGTAAACATGTGTTGGAGATGTAAATCCCCTCTACGGACAAAGGCGATCCCTACTAGCCCAGATTGGGTCTAGCAACAACCGAGTCACGCTAAGACGCAGGTTCCTAGTTACAAAAGACCAAGATGCGACAAGAGGCCTACCTTAAGCCCCACACTGTTGTTGATCGCAGAGAAGATGGCGCTTCTGTCCTTCGCTTTGGAAGATCACAATTCTCCCGCTAGGCACGTTCGAACACCTGCAAATACACGAAGAAACAACAACACACAAGCGTAAAACCTAATACATGCAACTATGTATCAGTCAGAGAAGATACAATTCATAACATAAAACATGAACATATGAATGGAACCATAATCGAAGTCGTTTATTATTAATCAGAACAAAGAAAGATACAACCTAAGCTCTGATGCTGGATCTTCCTTCGGCAGGTTGACAGCGGAGCACATCTCGATAAAGCTCGTCGGGAATGGGACAAGTCTCTCTCTCTTCGGCTATCTGAATATAATCTCCTTACTACTGATTTAGCTCTATTCAGGCTACTAGCTTGCTAAGGGAAAAATGGCCAGATTATATAGATGGTGGAAGGGGAGTTGGGATCCCTACAATGGTTGGATTGGCCCTATCCTCAAGAAAGCTTCCATGATAGGTGGAAAACCACTTCCCCTACATGGAGATCTGGAGCCAAACCTCCCAACTCATTTTAGAGACTTATTCAGGAGTTGGTTGGAATCAAACTTCTCCCATTTATTTTTAAAAAACAATCCTTATTAACCTTGGCGTGAGTAATACACTGGGACAGAGTGCCAATTAGTGCGCCCTCTTTGGTGGATTTCCAGCATTGGCGCGAGGGATGAACTGGCTGGTCACGCCAGGGCCAAAGGTTTATTTTTAGGGCTTTTCACAGGAAATTGTCTTCAAGGGAATGATTGTCCTTGTCAAGGGGGATGCCATGAAAGTGGTTTCAGGTCATGTCACTATTCACAGGTCACGGAAAAGGCCCTCCAATGTGCGAGACGGGGGATTGCAGGGACAGTGACAAATTAATGTGTAACAGGTGCCCCCTAAAGCATGAGGCCTGAGAGAGAGAGAGAGAGGGGTGAAATTATTTACGAGAATGTGTCCAACTGAAAACAGTGCCATCGGAAAACCTGCGTAGACAAGTACAACTGATATCTCAAATACATGATATATGTGGTATGGGTGCAGCCATCCATAATAGAGTATACAATAATCAAGATCCAAGGCATGGATGCAGCCATCCATTGAGGATCGGTAAATAAACTCAGGTATGGTCGCAGCCATCCAATCAATGAGTCATGTAGCCAATCATGATAATCCATAAAATCGCAGCCTGGATTCCAACAAACAAGATCCAGGGTCTTGCGCTCCATTTCGACCCAAACAGAGTACAAGTTCAAGCATGTGAATAAGTGAGCTGAAGTCGAACATGCAAGAACATCTTTTGATTACCAGCCAATGATGAAAGCTATTAACAGACGCGAGAGGAACCACCAATAATGACAATGGCCCTTAAGGTACTATAGGTACAATCCACAGAATGTGAACAGTGAGCTGGCGTCGAACACCCATAGAATCATCCGATCGAAGGTCAATGATGAAAACCTTGCGTTGAATGCGAAGAACTTTCCATTGAGGCATGCAGGCTCCAAGGTACCAGAAAGGAGTCTCTAGATCAACTTCCTGGATAATGAGCTGAAGTCGACAGGAAATGACCTTGATCGAAGGCGGGCCATAGTGTTTCCCAAATCATCGATGCGAGACAGAGGAATATAATGTTTGTGAATCAAAATCAGATGAGAATTAGAGGAAGCTTGAAACTGTAGAGGTCAACTTCTCTTGAACATATCGACGACACGACAGTGGATTTGGCAGTATTTGACATCAAAAGATCAGAGGTCATGATGATGAGGCAAAGAGCAGATGAGAGGTCAAAAGGGATTAACCAAACCCACGGAGGCAAGAAGAGAGTGAGATGAGATGTCCCCAACTCGACACGAATGCAGACAAGTGCCATGTTCAAGAGCGACATACTGCCGACACGACGATGATACTGGTTACATTTTCCCCACCACTTCTGGCAAGTACCCTAATTATTTTTGAAAACAAGCTTGAAGGGGATAGAATATGCTTGTGATATAAGTTTGTCCTTCGGAAAAATCCATCCTAGTACATTTAACGAGCCCTAGGAAGGAGAAACTCGAGTATCGTCATTACGACTAAATCCGATGTCATCAGGTTTTAACGAGTCTGATAAAGGAAGAAATCAGCGTCTTTTCATGTTTAGAGAGTTTGAAAAGACAACGGAAAAGTAAACTCCAACAGTCCCTTTTTGTAAATAGTTCCTCAGATCCGAAAAGGTAGAAAACTATGTCTGAGAAAACGTCCTAGTCACGATAGGCTAGGGTATTCCTTTTTCATAAATAATCTATCCCAGCCTGAAAAAGGGGTAAACGAATACTGGGTATATGTCATTTCACAGCCAATTTAATGAGCTCAAAACAACAAGCGACTCTGCAATCTTTTCATGTTTTAGAGAGTAAGAAAAGAGCTGAAAGTTGACTCCTCCTGGAGGAACGAGTCGTATAAAGGGTAGATACTAGTTCCGGTAATGGTGGCACTGTTCAAAACAAGTAAAGGTTAAGAGGCTGGCTAACAAGACCACTCATCGCAGCGGTTCCTCAGGAATGGGTAAAACAACCAATTGAAGGCATATGATCGGACAAGCAAATAGTGATGATGGAGTGAGAAAACCAAGGCTCATCTGGAAAAAACATGCTGATAAAATGGCAATCACAAGAGGTAAAATGGGAATGGTTTCATTTTTACACAAGCTTGAAATCATAAAACTTTTCTTGAATTTGGTTTCATTTTTACACAAGATTGAAACAAAGATAAACTATGCTTGAAACCAGTTTCATTTTTACACAAACTTGAAACGGAAACAAAATATGTTTGAAATAGTAAGCATGCCCCCAGCATGGTGGCTCAATTCGAGGTACATGCCCCCCAAGCTTCAATCCATATGAAAGGCAGATGGAGTGAAGGTTCAAGTTACGAGATCAAGAGAAAGACTCGACTGGGATTTTACAAGATCTAAACAAAGACTCGAATTGAACGAGAATGTGTTTCATTGACACATTAAAAGAACTATCCTCAGATGAGCTTGTTTCATTTTTTAAGGAGCTTGACAAAAGGAAACGAACTTTGCTCTGACGACCTTGTTTCATTTTTTAACGAGATTGACACAAGAAAATGAACTCTGCTCCAGACACCTTGTTTCATTTTTTAACAAGCTTGACACAAGAAAAAGAACTCTGCTCCAACCAGCTTGTTTCATTTTTTAAGGAGCTTGACACAAGGAAAAGAACCCTGCTCCGACCAGCTTGTTTCATTTTTTAAGAAGCTTGACACAAGGAAAAGAACCTTGCTTCGACTGACCTCATCATAATGAACAAGAAGTCATCGCTTCTAAGATTTCCACTCCCAATGGAAGGAAAACATCCTGGAAGTCAGGATCCAATGCCCCCAGCACTTGATGCACAACAGCACTATCACAGAGTACAGGCAGAGGGTAGGTAGCCACATAGTTGACCTGCGGTGGGGCAGATACAACGGGTGGATAAAAATTTGGTAGAGATGATGGTGGATAAAAATCAGGAAGGGATGATGGCGGGCCAATTGCCATATCAGGACCAAAGAACGAAAGATGATCAATGGTCACGATCCGTCCTTCATGTGGAAAACAAACCACATGAAAAAGGGAGGAGACCAGCGCTCCCATGGCATAGGTGTAATTGTGCCCCAAGAGCAGATTGAAATCCAAGGGGCCTGGAACAACCATCACATCCATATGGACGGTTTTACGTCCCAAATTAACAGGTAACCTTGGAAGGATCCCTAACGGTTGACTAGTTCTTCTGTTAAATGCCAACAGATTCTGCGTAACAGGCACAAGCAGAGGCGAACCGAAAGCTTGCCAAGTAGTTGAGGATAGAACACTAACATACGTGCCTTCATCTATAATAGTGCTAGGTATGACTAGAACAAAGGTTTGTATCGTTATCTCAAAAGGCACATAAGATGGAAGGCAGTGTCCCGCAAATCGATTCCAATCAAAGGAAGCGACCAAACTACTTGGAGGGGCTACCATCAAACTGAGATGGTCTTTCCCTAGTGTTATGGAAGAAGAAGGAGCATCCTCCACGACTTCCATCTTGAAGGTGGGAGGGGTATCCTCCGGGACCTTCATCACGGGAGGCGGAGGAGCAGTTTCTTGAGATATAGGGACAAAAGAATCTTTCTCCAGGTTCGAGGAATCTGAAGAAACAAGAAGAACCTGAGGGATGTGAGATCCACTCTCAAAAAAAAATATCTGGTGCATCGTTGATGGGGCCAGCTCAACTGATCCCACGACCAATGGTTGGTCGGGAACGGATTCCTGAATTTGAATTTCCAAGGGAGCGGGATTGACCAAGGATGACTCTTGACCAATCGTAGGATCAGCTGGTGGAGGTCTCAAAGAAAGCTATTTGTAACCAGCCAGAAGGCATGGTGTAGAAACATTAAAGTTGTCCAAAGCTCGCTTGGCATCATCCATATATGGACAAAGGTGAATGGCATGGTGCCATTCACACAACTTACAGGGATTGGTGAGCTTACCCTGCTTCTTAGGAGCTTTACCAGCACAAGTTGAAGACGTGCCCCCAACTTGACTCCCGAAAGCCAAAGGAAACGACAGACGACTGTTGGAACATACTTCGAGCACCTTGGGAATGCCAGGGCAATCTTGAAGAAGATGGTTTCCCTGGCACAACATGCAAGGGAACTTAACTTTTCATGGAGGTTTAGAAGGTTTATCAAGAGGAGACTTCTTAGGCACAATAGCCGTAGAGCTAGCCTCTCCTTTATCTAACTTCTTCTTCTTTGTCTTCTTCTTCTTCTTCTTAGCCACCTGGTTACTCGAATCCAGACTTTCACCAGGAGAAGTAGAAGAAGAGGACCTAGAAATAGACGAAGAAGGGGAGAGGTCCACCTTGGAATCAACATGATGTCATTCAGGCGGAGGAACTAATTGACCAGTAGCCGAGACATTCGGGACCACAGAGGCTGAAAACAACCAAATAGGCAACCCAACAGTTAACCCAGGAAGGGACAACGTTGCCATATAAGGAGCGCCAAAATTTCCAAAAGGAGGAAAAGGACCCAGATTCCCATTAGAGGGGATTCCTTGGTTGTTGAAATCTGGAAAATTTGCCATTAGAAACAACTTTAGAACAACACCCTAAGGAAACTAACTTTAACCAGGAATATTTCGTGGGCAGTTACTTTTAAAAACATTGAAACAAAACTCTACCGTTTCATCTTTTAAGAGTCGAGAAACAGGCAAAAGGTGACTCTATCGCTTTCTGATTGGAAACAAGCGTGAAAGGACAAGCGCTTGATGATCCTTTCAAATTTAATGAGTTAGAAAAGATCAAAATGACTACTCTGGAAATCTAGGCAAAAGGGTGTACCAGATATCCGTGAACTGCAATATACACCTTGGTTTCAAAATGAAAGAGAAATCAACCAAGGACTTGATGTACATGCAGGCAATCTCCCCGAATGTTGTGTTCGGTGTATCATGGGTATGAGGCGACAGACTCGGCTTCCTACGAATAAAGGATAGAAACCTAGTGGGTTCTCTCTTTATATACGCGACGGTACAGGGAGCACAAGTCCGTACTAGTGCTGTCTAAAGCCAAGAGGTGAACGATAGCTACTAGGTTTAATGACGCCAGAACACGTCACTAGCCTAGACCTCTAAATATTTCGATAATGTTTCAATGTTGCCTTAAGGTAAATTGAATAAATTTTAGTGTTGATCTTCAATTATGTTTCAATTTCCATGCCCTACCGAATTTTATGTCTCAAAATCCCCTAAATGCACACTACATGCCACAATGTATGACTTTGTTCGATGAATAGCTAACTACGGGAAGGTTGAGAGCTTTCACACAATAACAAAATGATCACAAAACAACCACTAGTGTCTCTAATGCACGCTAACGAAACTAAAAGATTTTCTTTCAGAGTTATAAATCACTAATAATGCAGAAAAGATTTCAATTTACATTAACTAATCGCAAGCAAAAGAGATTTGATTTTTGTATTTTCAATGTTTTAAGAGCAAAGTGCACTAAACAAAATGAAAACTAATGAAAAGAACAATTTGAGAAGTGATGGAAAAAGAGTAAAGAAAAGCACACTTACTCGATGCAAAACACACAATCAGACCTCAAACTGATGAAGAAGTCCCTCAAATCAAAGAGGAATCCCAAAGACTCATACGAACCGTGTAATATAGGCTCGAAATAAGACAAAACTAAATTCGAATGAGAAAGATACCAATCACTCAAATAATGCAATAAAACAATGAACAACCACCAAACGAATGGAAAGAAGCAACAATGAAATTGACTGATCAAACGAGAACCAAAAACTCCCACGGGAGGCTCGACACACTATAGCACCTAGATGCCCTAGGGCTAAAATATAAAACTGATAGTAGAGGGCAAATAACTAGAGGATGAAGGTCACACACAGTCAACCAAGGCTCCAGAACACTCATGCAGTCGAAAAAATGACACCAAAACCACAAATCAAGCTCAAAAAGCTCAGAAAGGAGCAAACCCTAGCACCACACAATATTGGCACAACTGTCAGGCTGCAACTAGCACCAGAACAGGATTGGCGCGAGGGCTGAAATGGAAACAAATGCTAGCTGGTGCGACTGTCAGGGAAAAAACCACGCCAGTCAAGTTTACTAATGAGAAAAAATAAAAAAGAGCAAAAAGGGAGCAGATAAGGTATGGTGAGGCTAAACAGAGGTTTAACACTAGGAAAAAGTGAACCAAAAGAGCTGATCAAGCAGACAAAGACCACAATCAACTGAAAATACAAGACAAACTCCAATCAATGTATCCCTAGTGGAGTCACCAGTTTGCTGGAGAGGTAAATCCCCTCTGCGGACAGAGGCGATCCCTACTAGCCCAGATCGGGTCTAGCAACAATCGAGTCATGCTAAGAAGCAGGTTCCTAGCTACAAAAGACCAAGATGCAACAAGAGGCCTACCTTAATTCCCACGCTGTTTTTGATCGCAGAGAAGATGAAGTTCAGTCCTTCGCTTTGGAAAATCACAATTCTCCCGCTAGGCACGTTCGAACACCTGCACATACACGAAGAAACAACAACACACAAGCGTAAAACCTAATACATGCAACTATGTATTAGTCAAAGAAGATACAATTCATAACATAAAACATGAACATATGAATGGAACCATAATCGAAGTCGTTTATTATTGATCAGAACAAAGAAAGATACAACCTGAGCTCTGACGCTGGATCTTCCTTCGGTGGGTCGATAGCGGAGTACGTCTCGATAAATCTCATCGGGAATGGGACAAGTCTCTCTCTCTTCGACTGTCTGACGATAATCTCCTTACTACTGGTTCAGCTCTATTCAGGCTACTAGCTTGCTAAGGGGAAAATGGCAAGCTTATATAGATGTTGGAAGGGGAGTTGGGATCCCTACAATGGTGGGATTGGCCCTATCCTCAAGGAAGCTTCCATGACAGGTGGAAAGCCACTTCCCCTACATGGAGATCCGGAGCCAAACCTCCCAACTCATTTTAGAGACTCGTTCAGGAGTTGGTTGGAATCAAACTTCTGCCATTTATTTTTAAAAAACAATCCTTATTAAGCTTGGCGTGAGTAATACATTGGGAAAGAGTGCCAGTTGGCGCGCCCTATTTGGTGGATTTACCCCATTGGCGCGAGGGTTGAACTAGCTGGTCGCGCCAAGGCCAAAAGGTCTATTTTTAGGGCTTTTCATAGGAAACTGTCTTTAGGGGAATGATTGTCCTTGTCAAGGGGGATGCCATGAAAGTGGTTTCAGGTCATGTCACTGCTCACAGGTCATGGAAAAGGCCGTCCAATGTGCGAGACGGGGGATTGCAGGGATGGTGACAAATTACTGTGTAACAACATGTAATCTTGGAATTTTTTTATTTTTATTTTTATTTTATTTTATTGTGTGGGAGGTTTCAAAGGTTGAAACTTGGTCTATAGTGAGGGAAATCCTTTTGAACAATTGGTTCAAGTTTTCAATATTTTTCAATGTAATTTCAAATATATGATCTAAGGAATATGAGTTTCCTTAATGCTCTTGAAATCAGACTTCAAACAAGTCCATGTGACATTTTCACTATGACTTTATTCCTTTATTGTTTTAGACCCAAAAACTTGGAGGAGATAAAGAAGATATATCAAGGTACCTATGGTAGAAATTTTAGCTCTTAGTTTTATACAATTTTGGAGATATGACTTGAGGAATGTTGGGTTTCATGAATTATCTTGATATCAAAATAAATTGTTGTGTTAGAAAAGCACAAAATAAATAGGAAAAAAATTTATATCCTCGGGATTTAAGGGAGAAATTTTGAGAAAAATATGATGCCTCACAACCCTAATGAAGGATTATGGGGTTGGATGTGTGACACGTAGCATAAGAGGCCTCAACCAAGTCTTCCACAATGGAGTAACTTTGAGTAGCTCAAGCATTCAGATTGCACATTGAATATTACAAGGAACCTTTACGAATCTAAGGTATAGACTCAATCATAATTTTCTCAATATCTAGTGCCTTCTATGAACCAAAATCTGGTTTCCTTTTAAAATAATTAGAGTTCTATAATTGTGAGCTAGAGTTCTAAATCCACTTGAGTACTAAACGCACAATAGACACACACACACTTATTCAATGGAAAACCCAATATGTTAGAATCACTTTGGTTTTTCCCTTGCAAAGTACCAAATTTGGAAGCAACACCAAAAAAAAGTTGTTTACCCTAAGGAAAAGGGTTTTCAAGCACATTATAATAACTAGAAGAATATTGTCATGCTAAGAAGCGTTAAACATCTTGAATTTTTGGGATAATATGGGTAAGTTTATCTTTTTTTAAATTAATGCAAGTAAAATTAAATTTGTTCTTATGATCCTTATTTCTCATGCCAATATTATTACTCGATTTTATTGTATTATCCTTCCATTTTATTTTTCTTATTTCCCTTATTCTTCTTCCTCCCTTTGAATTGTTGATTGCCTTTGAGGTTTGAATATTAGAGTGTATTCACCAAGAAAGTTTTCATAAGGGAAGGGTGCATGTAAATTACATCTACTACAATTCATTTACAAGTAAATTTACATTAGTGGAATCAATAGAAACAATTGTTCCGTTAGCGTGAGGTCCTAGATTTGGCTTCACAGGATTGGTGTTTGGAATCAACACATTGGGTAAGATATCATAAAGGAATCTTGATTTTGAATAAATCAGATCAAGTTTTTGAACCTAAATATATCATGCTCCTCCATCTATACCCCCCAAAAGATATAAATATATAGGAGGTTGGAGTGACATAAGGAACCATTCCAATAAAAATATATTAGGGATCTCATATTTAATCATTCCCTTCCTCCTCCAACACTCTTGAATGTGTGCAGATATATGGTAAGATTTTTCTTTTTGAAATTAGCCAAGAGTATAGTCTCGGCATCATATCTAATAAGAAATTGTAAACGGTTCATGAAGACTAGAACTAAATCATTAAAGGTTGAAAATAAACCACACCCTTTAGTTAAATATACCAATATGGTGTTTCCATGAGTTCCAAATGCCCTTTGGGTTTCCAAGTTCTTATCTTTCCTTTCACTAGGGAGATCTCTCCCTTTCCCAAAATCCACAAGGGATTTTATTGGGGTCTCACATGTCACAATTTTTTTGTACTTCCCTTTCTGAGAGTTCCATCCTCTCCACAACTAGGATGATATAATGTATGGTTCCCCAATAGCATTAACACCCTCCACTTTTATGTGCATGTCATTTTGACACATGGAAAAATCTAAATTAATTTTATGGACTTAAGATAAATCACATGTGTTTTTTTTACTTAATATTATTTCAATAGTAGCTTAGCCACATAGGCTTAAACCTTCAACAGTTAACTCTTAAACCCATTTTCTATAACACCCCCTCCCACCCCCTTTTCCGTTCTCGATTGTGGGAGGAGTTACTTGTTGATCCAACTCGACCCAAAAGGTTTTTTATGAAGATGGGGTTACAAAAAAAACTCATTTTCTCAAAGTATCCAAGCCTCAAAACAAACATCACCATTGCATTTATCTTGTTAAGAGATTTTTGGTGATATAAATTTTACTCCATCTGATTCCTAGAATGAAAGTTATTCCCATCAGAAGTCTAGCCAATTATGTTAGGCTATGTCATCAATGGAATTACATATAGAATCCATGTGGTCCTCATCAGGCCTTTATGGTAGTACCATGTTAACTCAGCATAGGTCCCACTAAGTCTTCCCACCATGAAAAGACTCATTACCTTTCCATTGTGTTTGGCATGTAGCTCATTTTTTCCTTCAACCTTGTGTTGTTTCTCAACACCCTCATATGGTTATATCATCATATATGTGCAAGCCATTATGGTAATATGGTTTGAGGCCCATAATTTACTAAGTGACATCAACGTGGTGGCCCTTGTGGTACTGCCACATCAACTTAAAGAGGGGTCTACTAGGTCCCCACTCCTTTGCATCTATCATTGTTCTATCATTGCATGATCCAAATTTATGCAGGATTGAAACAGAATATATATATAACCATAAATACAAATATGAAACAGAAATAACACTTCATTTCATTAATATCAAAGAACTACAATTTTTTTAGAGACAAAATGGAAATAAACTAGCTAGGGTGTTGGTAGCTTATCTATGAGAAGATATGTGGTGGTTATAGGCCTTTGAAATCCATGTTACAATGAGGCTTGAAGGCCTATATATTATTTAGAAATTATGGAAAACTATAAACATCCAAAAACCTAACCCTAGGAGATGAAACACCAGACTATGGGCCCCGTCGAGGTAAATTGGTACATCAATTTCTCGGGTTGGCATACTATCTCCATTTGGCGGACATGATACATAATTATAATATCTATCTGAGGACTAAAATTCCTAACAGTGAATATCAAGTCTAAAAGAATCATATTTTCCGAATGTCTCATGCCCAAAAAACATCGTTTAGGGCCTCAAAACAGCTCCAGAAGTTCAGGACCTGAGAAACTACCAAAAATAGTAAATTGTGCTACAATTATGGAAATTGAAAACTGAAAGAAACAATGGTGGGGGCCCAAGTGGAATAGGAGGGTGGCCACCAATATCCACCTATATCATTCCTCCCCCCTCAGGAAATAATGGTCCCCATTGTGTTGAGTTCCTCCATGAGATGAGGAAACTTCTGTTGAACTTGGTCCTTGGTGAAAGAGTTGGCCTGCTTTGACAACTCGATATAGCTGGATCCTTTGTTGGTGGGTGTTCTTGATTTGTGTGTCCATAATTTGATGAGTTGTGGCTTGTTCCATGTATTCTGGGTTTAACTCTGTTGGTGTGAGTTTTTCTTCCATGTCGAATGTGTTCAGTAGAGGTGGAAAGTAGGGTCGAAGGCAGTCCACGTTGAACACTAGGTGCAGACCAAGGAATGGTAGAATAATGAGCTCAAAGGAGTTTTCCCCTATAGCCCTGGTGATGGTGTATGGCCCATATTGGAGTGGGTGAAGGTTTTGGTGGGTTCCAGCGAGGTGCTCCTTCTGCAAATGTAGCCACACTTTGTCGCCCACCCAGAAGTTGTGTGGCACCCAATGCTAATCATGCTGCTGCTTGTAATTAGCACTGACTCTGTCCAATATGTCATGAAACTGTATGTAGATGAGTTGAATTCACTCAATGAAGTTGTTCATCTTGGTAGATTCATACTGGACATGAGCCGAATCAGCCTGAGTAGCTGCAAATGGCATAGCTACATCAATGGGACATAGTGGCTGGAATCCCAAGTCCACTTGAAAGGAGTTGTGGTCGGTTGAGTTGTGCAGGGCCTAGTTATAGCTATGTTACACATAGGGGAGGCTCTCATCTCATGTGTGTGGATGCTTTAAGTTCTACATGCGCAGAATGTGTACGATCATCCTGTTGATGACCTCTGTATGGCCATCATTTTGGGGATGGGAAGTTGTGGACTTGGTGAGCTTTGTGTCCAACTGACCAGAGGCTGACCAAAATGTACTGAGGAATCTGTTGTCTTGATCTGAGATGATAGACTATGATATCCCAAAGTGTACCCACACTTGTTCAAAGAATATTTTAGCAGTGGCTTCTCCTGTGATATTCTTCTTGCAGGCTTCCATAATGGACATCTTTGTGAATCTGTTGAAAACCATGAAAACACAATAGTTTCCATGCTTATTAGAATGAAGGCCTGACATGTAATCCATGGATATGGATTCCCAAGGTAGACTAGGGGTAGGTAGTGGAGTATAGAGGCCTTTCTTCTTGATGGTCGGTTTGGCAGTGGCGCAGGTAGTGCAGGATCTGATGTACTTACTAACATCATGTCAAAGGTTTGGCCAATAGAAATACTTCTACAGTACTGCCATTGTTTTCTCGACCCCAAAAATGCCTAGCGACCTGACTCTAGTGTTCTTCCCAAATCATCTTGGCATGCACCTTCAAGGAACACAAATGTGTCCCAGGTGACATAGAAGTGCATCCTAGAGTTGAAAATTTGGAACTCAATTACCCTCCAAGAGCATCTTGTATGTGTGGCTAAATTTTGGATCGCTCTTCTAGAGAAGCAGCCAATCAAAAGTCTCATGCCCACAAGAGTTGAGCACGATGGTTAGCACCACGATCGGTGGTCAACTAAGGCAGTTTGAAATATTATTGGTGTCGCCCTTATTGTACTTGATTTTCAAATGAAACTATTTAATATATGTGGAAAAATTCTGATGGCGATCGTTCTGCAACTTCACTTGTGTCTGTATGAACGGCAGGGGTCGATGGTCTGTGTGTATGATTGTTTCCTTCACCAAAATGTAATTCTTCCATTTTCGGCAAGCCTGCACAATGGAATAAATATCTTTTTCATAATTGGGATGCTTTCGGACTCTATCAGATAATGTATCGCTATGATATGCCACTAGATGCCCTTGTTGAGTAAGAATCGTCCCAATAGCATAGTCAGAGGCACCTGTCTTGATCTCAAATGGTTGTTGCAATTCTGGTAATGTGAGCACTGAGGCATAACAGAGGCGATGTTTCAATTCTACGAATTCCTTCTATTGAGATTCCGACCAAAATAATTTTTTTTTCTCCTCCCTTGGTGACTTGACTCAAGGGCCAAGTGATATGAGAGAATCCCAACACAAACCTGAGGTAGAAATTAGCAAGACCCAGAAAGTTGCGAATCTCTGTTAGAGTGGTTGAGGCTGGACAATCCCAAATGAATTGGATCTTGGTTGGATCCACATGCATCCTCCACTAATCAATATTTTATCCCAAATATTGAACCTGGGTCATGCCAAAAGTGCACTTCTCCAAATTGGCACACAACTTGTGTTGTTGCAGTGTTTGGAGGACCTGTCAGATGTGGTGGAGGTGCTCTTTCCAAGTTTGGCTAAAGATCATGATGTCTTCCAAGTACACTACATGAACTATGGTCCCACACTAGTGTGTGTGTTTTCATGTTGTTTTTAGATGCCAATTTCATTGTTTCTTGTTGCAAATTTCAACACTCCCTCTAAAAAAGAAAGGAATCAATATGTCCTGATCTGGTACCTTGGAATGTTCTTGCATGCAACACTTCTCTAGTGTTGTTTGTACATGAAAATCTTCCATGCAACACTTCTGAAACTGAATGTCCTCAAAACAACTGAATCAGTATAATGCATTTACATGAAACTCTTCCATGCAACACTTCTGAAACTGAATGTCCTCAAAACAACTGAATCAATATAATGCATTTATCATCAGAGTCTTCTGATTGCTGCTAGCTACTACACATGTCTATTGGACTCCCTGCGTTGTTGACATCTGCATCCATGCACTCTGCATTGTTTCCAACTTTAATCTATGCTCCAATATCCGACACCTGTCACTCTGATTTTTTTCTTCCTAACATATGATTGCATCAATCTAACTGATCCTTCCTACTACTGTTGTACTATGGGCTCCTCATATCGAGGTTCGATCCATGAGACACACCATCTCAATGAATCTTGCCCAAATTTCTTCTTGGGATTAATTCTGCACATCTCCCCACCTCACACCTGGAGGTATAGATGCATGTTCTCTCTCTAGCTTTCTGGCTCGAATTTTCCCCCTCCTAGAGGTCTTTACTTGAGTTGACTCTTTCGCTCGGTATCCTCTCTACTTCTCCAATTGTGGCTTCTCCACAACCTTATAAAACTGTTTCTGAGGCTTCAAGTTGAGAGATAATTTCTCCCTCTCAACCACCAAGTCATTAACCAATGATTTACTCCTCAAAGCCTTGTATGCATCCTCAACCTTGAGAGCATACAGGTTTTTGACTCTTACATCGATTTGATTCACTTGTCCCGTGGCTATGTGTTTAAGGAAAACTTTTCCTTTTCTAAACATTACTTCATAACCACGTTCTTCCAATACTTCTACGAAGACAAGATTCTTCCTTAGGCCTGAAACATGCAAAAAATCTTCTAGTATGATATGGGAGTCATTCTCCCTCTGAAAGTTAACTGTACCTAAGCCAGTCACTCTATACCTCCCATCATCTCCAAACTCTATGTTATGTTGGAGGTCCTTCTCCTCCAAGTCACTGAAGAGATCTCTGTCCCTCATCATATGGAACGAGGCACCAATGCCTAAGTACCACATGCAACCCATTATAGTGCTTGACATGCATGCAATGAGTGTAAAATCAAGCTGTCATATTCCAAATTGGAAATTTCAGCAATATAAAACATAATTATATATAAGGAAAAAATATGAACATGACATAACAGGGATAAATATGCAGCCATAATTTTATTAATATATCAGCAAAAATATAAAAAAATATCTTGAGGGACAAGCCACTCAAGCAATAAAAACAATCCTCCAATGATCAGAACATTCAGCACATGAGTTGGTGCAACTGTATAGAATGCCGAAGAGAAGTGAAAAAGTTGTCTATATCAGTGTAGCTTCTGCTGTAAACATATATAAATGATATATGTCTCATAGAAACAAAATAAATGCCCATCAAAGAGGATGTGGGCTCTAATACAAGATTTCTAGCCAACCCGAAAAAGATTGCTAGAAATTCAAAGAAATATACAATGTGACAAATAACCCTGGGGTTAATATGCCATTGCAAACTGGATCTGATATGAAATGAGGCTATGACAGATTTGATATGGTGATGTCCTCCTCCAATGGTATTTCTAAATATAAGGCTGGTCCCTCTAGTTAGAAATAGACCCTCTTGATGAGCTCAATGAACCCTCCAAGAAAATGCCTCCAAAAATAACGCAGTTCAGAATTGTGACTGTGCTGTGAGGGATGGTAGATGGTTGGCCTAATGCCAAATATGAGAAAATATGCCTAGGAGCCTTATTTTATGATCCTCCAATGGATAGGCTACTTCTCCACTGAAAAACAAGCCCAGAAACAACTCTATGTGATCCTCCGTTTCTGCACCCTGCAACACAACCCAGCTCTAAATAAAAACTGCACTGTAGCTGAAGGAGGTAGCTTGGCCAAAATTCTGAAATGGGAAATTCAACTCAAATAAACTCTCCTTCCCTGACAATGAGGTAGGTATTCCCGAGCAGGAACACCCTCGTGCTAAACAACACAGCAACCCTGCTACACAGCAAGAGGAAGCAAAAGTATAAACAGACCAATATCAAATGATAATTTAAAACATAAGCTCATATGGCTGCCATCCTCTTCCTTAAATAGAATGTGAGCTTGCTTACCCTTGGCCCCACTCAATTAGGTCATTTCCTTCATGAGATTCATCTCCCTCCAAAACTACGTTATTCCTTAATCAATCTCCACTCCTCCATAACAGCGTTATTGACTTGGTCAAAGTTGACTCAATCAACATGGCCCAATCCCTATTCACACTTGGAGGTGCTTTATTTAGCTGCTAAGAGGGTCTCCTTTCACACTTGAAGTGTTTTTATTGTTGCTAAAGAGACTTATGGGCCTTCCCACCCATTTATTCACCTACCTAGTGATAAAAAAACTATAATATTCCATTTAGCTTGAAGGCTAAATTTTTGGAATATTACAGTCCTCCCCTCCAAAATTTTTCTTGTCATCAAGCAATTGTATAAGGAGAGAAATATTCCTCCCCTCCTCTTATGGCCTCCTCATAAATAGTCCCCACCACTGCTCAAAATAATCTACAATAAATCTGCCCTCCAATGTTTCCTCCCAAGTATGCAAAGCCACTTGGCTCACATCATAGAAAGGTGGAAGGTGTAAGTGGAAACCTCCTTGCTGTCCAATGGCCTCCTCAAGGTAGGAGTGATGAAAAAAATGGGGAATATAATTCCCAATGGGTGACTCCCACACCCATGCTATTATCCAAATGAAATGATCCATTCTAGGTAGCTCATCAAAGAAATGATCAACCCCCGGTTTATGAAATGTATTGGGGCTGCATGGAGAGATCATATTTTTCCATCCAAGTTGTTTCTCTATCCATTTATGGTAAGTGTGGGGCTGTTGCTGATATTGGGCTGAAATTTAATGGCCTCCAAGAATGGCCCAAGTTACCCCACAAAATAAATCAGCCATGAAATTCCTCCTCCAAGAACTCAAGTTCTTCAAATGGCTCCTCCCATATGAAGACAAGAGGCATGATGTGGCAATCATGGTGTTCCCATTGTTTCTCCTAAAACATACCACATGTAAAGTAGGGAGAATCATACTCCCAATGGGCTTCTCCAACTCATCTATAACTCTCCAAACAAAGCTCCCCATGAACATAAGAATATCAACAATACATGGAAACAAAAACCAATGAAGACAAGCTGCCATATGACAACTGGAGAGTGGACCATAGTTCCACACATGGAACCAGTGCACTGCATCCCTTGCCTGCATCAAAACAAGTAACAACAAGTGCTATCCCAACCACTTGTTTGATACCAAAATCATCCTATAAGATAGAAGCATGAAGGGACAATGTGGTGTCAATGGTGCACACCAAGAATCATGTGGTTTCCCCCACAAACCACCAATAAAATAGCCAATCTTAATGCTGCAAGTGGCTTCAAGTACATCATCATATAATAGGCAAGAAGGGATAATCCTCCTTGGTAAAACATGCTGCTCATATAAAGTAAACAAGTACAAAACATAATGTGAAATTATACCTTCTCCACCATGTACTTGGGACCTCGTGCTAGAATGGCTCAATTGGAAATTATCCCTCATCTCCAAAGAGTAGGAAAGTAGCCGTGACATCCTCTCTATCACCATCCGGGCTATGCATCTCTCCATATGATGAAATATATCATGTTGGAGGCCCTCCCAAATGAACTCCTCTGCCAAAGAAAGATATGCATTAAAGTGCATGGAAAGGAAGTCCTCATGTGCTCCATGTAGCATCTTCTCCTTGAGCTTAGAAGCTCTAGTCAAGAAGACTCTACCATAAGAATATATGACTACATCATCCACCATATATCTATCATCTCCATCCGGGTAATCAAGAATCATGCAAGCACCAAGATCCTTGGAGTACTCTACCAAAAGTTGAGACCTCCAATATGGATCAATCCTCCTAAGAGGCAACAATGAATATCTGAAATGTGAAGCTCCCCACATGTTGTTGTCTTCTCCTTTGACATCCCCCATGCCAAATTCATCCTCCAAAATGCTGCCATGCTCATCATGCAGCTGCTCATGCTCAAATAGAAGTAGTAATCTTTGGAAGTTGGCCTCCCATGAGAAGCTCCCATCCAAAAAGAATCTCCCAATCTTGGCCAATGTAAGCATGAGTGGCCTCCATCTACTCCAATGTATAGAGGATTCCTTCCTCAAAGTAATTACCCTTTGTTTCTCCAAATCCATGGAGCAGCTCCCTTGCACCATGAAGGTGCCATCCTCCACCACTGCAGCAAATTCTGTCAGTGCAACATATGTAGTGAGAGTGGGTATGCTGAAAATGGGAGAATGTCTCCCTCCTCCTTGAGTTTATCCCAAACTCTTTGCATTGTAATAGACTCCTCAAAAGTCTTCACCTCTCCGGAATCTAAGAGTGGTGAATCAAATGGAAATATGTCTCTTACCAAATCCAGATCTAGTGCCCTCCCAGGTGGAATGCCTTCATGTAATGAGACATCAATGTCAAGAGTAGACTGTACATATGGTTGGGAAAATTTGCCCTTGCCCTCACAACACAAATCATTCTGCCCCTCCTTTTCCATAGTTCTCTGAAATAGATAGGGGTGTGTTCTCCTCATCAAGTGATGTTGACCTTCCTCCCTACCCTCTCCTTTCATCTGTAGTATCTCAGACTCATGTTGCTCATTGATTGTGCTTTGTCCTCCATATGTGAGATCCTGGGGAATCTCTTGCAATGACACAAGAATTACTCCTTTTGGAGCATGTGCTCCTCCTTCCTCTGCATGAGGGACTAGATATGCTCTAGATGTGACGGTGTTGTTGTCCCCATCCTTCTCTTCCTCTTCAATATGAATGGGAGTCAACTGATCAATAAGAGGATCCTCTTTTGAAAAAGGAACCTACATGCCCTCTTGTCTAAAGATATGAGACAGAGATCTTGCCTCTAGCAAGTTGCTATGCAAGATGTGAGCTTTTCCAACAGTTTTCTGAAGTGGATTTGAGTTTTTAGGTTCTTCCAACCCATGCACAAGTTTTGATTGTTTTGATTTTTTCGGCTCTACCAAGAGTGTTTTAGACTGTTTTCCATCAAACCTCTCCAATAATCTCTTAGTGAACCTTGCATAAGAAGAAATATTGGCATTTTTTAATGAAAATGACTCAAATATCCACCAAGCATAGGCCTTACCTTCAAAGTGCAGCACTGCAACTTTGATGGCTTCATCTTTAGAAACTTGGTCTTGTTGCAAATAGGTGTGTAGCTCCTCCACCCAAGCTTTGGCTGAACATGTTGGCGATCCATCAAAAGTAGATAGAGAAAATATATCCATGTCATGCTGCTTGCTCATCTCCACCTTGATCTTGCAAAACTCTTGGAAAGTGATATGATCTCTAAACTTCTCAATTTGAGATTCATACTCTTGCAGAAAATCACTAAGAGTTTCCCTCCTTGGAATTTTCTCTTCTTTAAACACTCTCATGGTAGATCTAGGCATTTGTGCACTATACATCTTAATAAGGTTGTGTTGGGAAAAATGTTTGAGAGGGGGGTGAATGGGTATTTCTTTGCATAATCAAATCTTTTTACTTTTCATTCCTTAAAACCCATACGCTACTTTCCTTCAGTAAACTAGCGTATATACGCGGATCCACTTTATTAAACTAGCGTATACACAAAGATCTAGATATGTCATTAATTCTTCACTTAAATCATTCCATCATTTATTCTTCAGATATTCAATAAGCAGTAGACATGTGCAGTAAGAACAGAATAAACAATCACACAAAGCATCACACATGAACACCAGGATTTTTAGGTGGAAACCCAAGTCGGGAGAAAACCACCGCTGCAGTTGCTCAGCCTTCAATGTTTTATTATAGAGAAAACATCTTACAACATATGTGGCCTTGAACTTGACAACACGAGGCACCCACCTGCGCTCGTTTACCAGCCTCTCCTGGAAGGAGGCTCCAACCCCCTGACTCATTTACCAGCCTCTCCTGGAAGGGAGCTACGACCCCCTGATCTCGTTTACCAGCCTCTCCTGGAAGGGAGCTACAACCCCCTGACTGAAGGCTACAACCCTCAGCACCTCTATGGACCACGTTTCATCAATTTCACACTGGATCCAACAACTTTAGAACCTGCCACAGGCCACATTTCATCATATTTCTCAGACTAGACCCTTTCCGTACTTTTAAGCACAAACATACATCACCAGATGCTATCAACACGAACGAGATAGCGAAGCACGGTATAACGGATCGATATTTCATACCCCTTGTCGTAAACCCTGGATGTATCGCTTTCTCAACGATGTCGCGACCATATCTGCCTTTAGTCCACACAAACCCGCGTATACCTCAGTGTATATTTTATTGCGCATACGCGCTTTCTCTTCGCTGAAGCCGCGTATATACGCGCTTCCTCCGCGGCGAAGTAGCGTATAGATCTTCAATCATTACAGAGCAGCAGACTTCATCAGATCAGATCTTCAGTTCAGATTTACCCTTTTTACTTCAGACAGATGTTCACCTAGATGTTCGCCTCATCATAGATCTAGGCCTTCCATAAGCAGATCTAGCAGATACAAGTGCATTTCAGATCTAGATCCCCTTCTTCATCATTGGTGCATCATACCTTCAGATTTATCTTCAAGTGTAACCCTTTCCATTCAGATCTACTTCAGAGAGAAGTATTCATTCAAGCTCAGACCTCTTGCACCCACACTCATAATTTGCACAATGGATTTCTTCTCCTTATATAGGTTTTCCTTTTTCAATACCATGAGCCCCTTTTTTCAATACCATGGGCCAAAACAATACCATGAGCCCAAAACTACCTGGACGGGGTCAATTAGGCGGATCATTACCCAATACAATGGGTCAATACCATGGTGGTTACCCTTGGTTTTGCACTTTTTGAGCGCTTTTTCCCATACGCGACTTGGAACGTTATTTTCCGCGTGCATACGCGACTTCCCCTAGGCCAATCCGCGTATACAAAGAGACATACTCTTTTCATCATATTTTGAGCACATTCTTTCTTCATTGCCTTCTGTACACACTGTAGAAACATCATATTTTCTTCGTCGGGAACATATTCTCTCAAGTACAACTTCATCAAGTAATATGTCATCATCTTCATCAAGTGGGTTGCCTTTCAAGGACAACACTCAGCATCATATTGTCAACAAACATCAGATTTACATCATTTACCAAGTCCATCAAGTCAAGAATAACTTCATCAGGTGGATTGCCATCAAGGACAACACATGTCAACAGTCGCATGTCTTCATCTCCATTCCATGGGTTGCCATCAAGGACAACATTCTGCATCATATTTCCAACAATCTCCCCCTTTGGACTTGATGGCAACCACGATGGTGTTTGGTTACCACAACAGATAGGTACCATGTCACTCTCCCAAATATGTCACTCTCCCAAATATTTGACATCATTATCTTCTCTTCATTCAAACACCCTGTCACTCTCCCCCTTTGACATCAAGGGCAAAGGGCAGATCAAAAAACCAACACTCTCCTCCTCATGTGGAAGAAACATTCTGCAGATCTGATATGTGCTGAAGTGGCCAAGCTCCCCCTGAGTTCATGCTGAATCTTCAAACATATTTGTCAATGAAGTACATGACTCTATGAACTTCCTATCACCAAATAATCATACTTACATCAAATATCCAACCAAGTGGATTTACATATAAGACTCAAGTACCCAACCAAGTGGGTTTTCAGCTACCCAACCAAGTGGGTTTACAAATTTGACAAGTCCTTACATGACTGAATATTACAATTTTACATCATGGGTCTCAACCAGACCTTTTCATCAAAATACAAATATGACTTTTCATAATCAATACCAAAAAGACCTCAAGAGAGATCATATATCAGAACCACCATAATGTCAGCAATGCATTATACTCAGCAAAACTAATGCTCCCCTTGAATTTGTGCATTCATGCATCCTTTTCATATGACTAAGGCTCCCCCTTAGTTTGTGCATCCTGAACACTTTCACCAAAAAATCATCAAGGCATCTTCATCAAAACATTAGAAACAGAATTATGAGAACTGGAACACCACCAGAGATACCAAACAGTATCAGAGATACCAAACAGCATTGTAGCTGTGCTGAAGAGAGCTGAACCAACCAAAAATTGTCAGCAACCAACCATACGCGGTTTTATGTGCAGGAACTCGCGTACATACGCGACTGTGTTTCAGGAAACCCGCGTATCCCAAGCCATCTTCTAAATTTCAACCAGATCTGATTCTCTGTGAGGCAAAGACAGTGTTCAGCTTCTTTCTGAGATATTTGACTGCTTCCCTGGACTACAGATAGAACAGAGTAGTTGTGTCTTCAAGCGTCATCCAATGGTGGTAGCATAAGCGCATTAGTAACCAAGTCTTCATATTCCGTGCAGCATCAATACATTCTTTCCAAGAGAGATTATCATACCATAACAACATCTTTCAAATAAGTGTCAAGAAATCATCCATGTGGTCCAATATCACCATGATCTTCAAGATTTAACATGAAGTAACATATGTAGGCAAAAGATCTCAACCATAGTAACCAACTCTGCATGATCTATTCTTATTTCTGAATCAAATGACATCCAACTCATCCATGTGTGAGTACAAAAGATACTTATCAACAACCAGGGCTCAAAGTCTCATCACAATAAACCATGTACTAAGTCATCATCATTTTGAGCATGAGTATCACAATAACCAAAGAATAAGCAGTCATATTGCCAACAATGCAATCATTAGTATTATACCTGCTACTCCCCCTAAACCAATGCTCTTCCTTAACTTGTGCAATCTGAAACACCTTCAACAGTAAGTTATTAGCAACAATCTCTACATGATCTGTCCTCATTTCTGAATTATAAGACTTTCATCTCAACAACGAATGCTCTTCATCATAAAGCAACCAGGCTTCATCCATAATATTCAACACAAGAACCCATGTATCATTTCATTATCATGAGTATAACGAGAATAATGCTAACAGTGCAATCATCAGCAGTCAGACTGATGCTCCCCCTAAACCTCTGCTCCAGATCTTCAGCTATCAAATAAATTTTCTCATCATCAATGCATACGCGTCTGTATCAGCTGGAACTCGCGTGTATACGCGACTTTGTTTCATAGAACCCGCGTATGGAAAGTGAAATATAGAAAATTTCACACCTTCATCTCCTCCTGCAAATTTACCTTTTGTTCCTGTCTTTTCTTCACACCAGATGCTCTGTCAGAGATACATATAACCAGAATAATCAAACCAACCATGAGAGACATCATACATTGCTCCCCTTGTGATGATACATTACTAGATCTCATAATGTATCTCACATCATTCCTGCAGTCAATCAAAGAATTAAGCTTCAGAAGCGGATGACTGCAGTAGGGTCAGAATTCCCTACGTTTCTGATCGGTCCTCCATCTTTTTTCAGATTTGTTTGAACTTTCTATTTGTGTGCTGGAAGTTATCCAATTTCTCATGTCTTTTCAACCTGCATTCCTTTTCTACATGTCCATACTTGTTACAAGAATAACACCTCATGTGACCAGAGAAATAAGCATAAGAATCATAATGAGTATTTCTAATCTTCCTCCTTTTACAATCAGCTGCTTTATGTCCATACATGTTACATGAGAAACAATATCCCCTGAAGAAACTAGAGTACCTTTCTGAGTAGAACATGTTTGTTTGTGGCTGAAATGATCTGCTCCTGCAATTTGCTGCAACATGCCCATAATTATGACATTTAAAACATTCAACGTTCTTGAATGAATTCCTTTGAGAATTCATGATTGTTGGTCGATCTTTTGTCTCTTTCAACACTTCGGGTTTTGCATTGACTTCATCTGAATTTTTAGCACTTCCTTGTGAGCTAGATTCTCCTTTAACAGTTTCATGGAAACCAAGACCATGTTTGATAGCAGGAGACCTTTGATTACTCAGAATATTGTCCAAGATATTAGTGCTATCTTGAAACCTCAAAAGTTTAACCTTTTCTTCTAATTTACCTTTGAGAATGTTTACCTCAACCTCCAAGGCTTGACACTGCTTTGTCATGCTTTCTTCTTTCCTTCTTCCATCTTCTACTTGATCCTTTAGATTTAGAATCTCTTCTTTCAACCAATTTTTGTTTTCTTCACATGTTTGTTCCAGCTCTTCATTCTTCTTGTTTGAATTTTCCAGAACCCTTTTGAGAGAGATGATTTCTGCTTCAAGGCCTTCATTCTTCTTATTTGATTTATCCAGGTCTTCTTTGAGGGAAATGATTTCTGCTTCAAGTCCTTCTTTTTCAAATGATTGTAGAGGTTCCTCATTTTTCTTACTTGATGTTTCTAGATCTGCTTGCAGAGAGATGATTGCAACTTCAAGTCCTTCATTCTTCTTGCTTGATTTTTCAAGATCTGCTTCTAGTTCTTTAATTTGATTGGATGCATAAGTATGAAACCTTTGATACTTGTCCATCTGTCCATTCAACATTTCTATTTGATCTTTCATTTGAGAGATCATCTCTTTGTTGATAGAATCTTTCTTATCAATTGCTTTTTGTTGTTCTTCATCTTTGATCTTGAGAGCTTTCTCTATTTCCAAAACACTACTTTCACAAACTTCATTATTGTTTGTACCACCAAGATCATGCAAAGGATGACCCCAATCACTATCTGATTCATCTTCTTCTATTTTTTGAGATATCTCCTTGCTTCGAGTAGCCTTCTTCTTTTTCTTCTTTGCCATGAGCACCTGTAGAGCTTCGTCAGAATCTGTTTCATCTTCTTCAATTTTTGCTATACATGATTTCTGAGGTATCTCCTTTCCTTGAATAACCTTCTTCTTTTGCTTCTTTGCCATGAGCACTTTCAGATCATGGTCAGAATCTTCTTCATCTTCACTGGACACTTCATCATCATCTTCTTTTGCATAATAACTCTTTCTCTTTTCAAATTGTTTCCCTTTATCATGCTTTTCTCTATAAGGACATTTAGCAGCATAGTGACCAACTTTTCCACACTCAAAACATTTGAAGGGAAGCTTACCTTTGAATCTTCCAGTACCTAGTTGGAGCTTTCTTACGAAATTTGCTTCTTCTTCATTGGATATATAGCTGGATTCTTTGAAAACTTCCTTTTCCTTTCCTTTTGTAGATGCCTTAAAAGCAGCTTCTCTTATTTGAGAAGGACCTCCTTGTCTCATTTCAAAAGCAGTCAGAGTACCATGTAATTGAACAATAGTAAGCGTTTGCAGACCTTGCCTTTCTTCAATAGCTGAAACTTTAGAGTCAAATTTTGAAGTCAAGGATCTTAAGACCTTTTCCACCAGAGTAGTATCAGTTATGGTTTCACCCAAATTTCTCATTCAATTTACAATATCATCCAGACGAAGAAAGAAACTAGCAACACTCTCATCACTATGCATCTTCAAATTTTCATATTCAATTCTAAGAGTTTGGAGTTTTGCACTTTTTACCTTTGTGTCTCCTTCATAGCTCAGAATGATTTTGTCCCATATTTCTTTTGCTGAATGTAGCTGCATCACTTTAGCAAATTCTGATTCAGGCGTGCTTCCTAGCAAGACATTTACTGCTTTGGCATTGGTTTCATACTTCTTCCTTTCAGCTGCATCAGTAGGAATATTTGCCGGGTATTGATAACCTTCTTGCACGATTGCCCATACATCTGCACCAAGACTTTGCAGATATGCTTTTGTTCATACCTTCCAGAAAATTAGATTGCTTCCATTGAATAGAGGTGGCTTTATAGACATCACTCCTTCTTGACTTCCCATTGCGACGGATCTCCTTCAAGCGATCAAGCTTCTGCAGAAGGACCAGGCTCTGATACCAATTGTTGGGAAAAATACTGAGAGGGGGGGGGTGAATCAGTATTTACTGCATAATCAAATCTTTTTAATTTTTCATTCCTTAAAACCCATACGCTACTTTCCTTCAGTAAACTAGCGTATATACGCAGATCCCCTTTATGAAACTAGCGTATACACAGAGATCTAGATATGTCATTAAATCTTCACTTCTATTATTCCATCATTCATTCATCAGATGTTTAATAAACAGTAAACATGGGCAGTAAGAACAGAATAAACCATCACACAAAGCATCACACACGAACACCAGGATTTTTAGGTGGAAACCCAAATCGGGAGAAAACCACCGCTGCAGTTGCTCAGCCTTCAATATTTTATTATAGAGAAAACATCTTACAACATATCTGCTGGCGCAGACTTGACCAGCACGCAGGCACCCACCTGCGCTCGTTTACCAGCCTCTCCTGGAAGGGAGCTACGACCCCCTGACTCGTTTACCAGCCTCACCTGGAAGGGAGCTACAACCCCCCGATCTCGTTTACCGGCCTCACCTGGAAGGGAGCTACAACCCCCTGACTGAAGGCTACAACCCTCAGCACCACCTTGGACCACGTTTCATCAATTTTCACACTGGATCCAACAACTTCAATAGAACAACACTTGCAGGCCACATTTCATCATATTTTCAGACTGGACCCTTTCCATCCTTTTAAGTACAAACATACATCACCAACAGATACTTATCAACACAGATCAGATAGCAGAAACACAGCAGAACAGATCAGATATTTCATACCCCTTGCTTCAGCAAACCCTAGTTTGCATACACGCTTTCCCTTCACTGATGTCGCGTATATACGCGCTTCCGTCCACACAAACCAGCGTATACCTCAGTGTATATTTCATTGCGCATACGCGCTTTTACTTCAGCGAAGCCGCGTACATACGCGCTTTCTCCGCGGAAAAGTAGCGTATAGATCTTCAACCATTACAGAGCAGCATACTTCTTCAGATCAGATATTCAGTTCAGATTTACCCTTTTACTTCAGACAGATGTTCGCCTAGATGTTCGCCTCATCATAGATCTAGGCCTTCCATAAGCAGATCTAGCAGATACAAGTGCATTTCAGATCTAGATCCCCTTCTTCATCATTGGTGCATCATACCTTCAGATTTATCTTCAAGTGTAACCCTTTCCATTCAGATCTACTTCAGAGAGAAGTATTCATTCAAGCTCAGACCTCTTGCACCACCACTCATGATTTGCACAATGAATTTCTTCTCCTTATATAGGTTTTCCTTTTTCAATACCATGAGCCCCTTTTTCAATACCATGGGCCAAAACAATATCATGAGCCCAAAACTACCTGGACGGGGTCAATTAGGCGGATCATTACCCAATACAATGGGTCAATACCATGGTGGTTACCCTTGGTTTTGCACTTTTTGAGCGCTTTTGCCCATACGCGACTTGGCACGTTATTTTCCGCGTGCATACACGACTTCCCCTAGGCCAATCCGCGTATACAAAGAGACATACTCTTTTCATCATATTTTGAGCACATTCTGAATTCTTTTCTTCATTGCCTTCTGTACACACTGTAGAAACATCATATTTTCTTCATCAGGAACATATTCTCTCAAGTACAACTTCATCAAGTAAGTTGTCATCATCTCCATCAAGTGGGTTGCTTTTCAAGGACAACACTCAGCATCATATTGTCAACAAACATCAGATTTACATTATTTACCAAGTCCATCAAGTCAAGAATAACTTCATCGGGTGGATTGCCATCAAGGACAACACATGTCAACAGTCGCATGTCTTCATCTTCATTCAGTGGGTTGCCATCAAGGACAACACTCACATCCTCTTTCCAACAATCCATGCCTGAGTTTTGATTGTTTTGGTTTTTTTAGAATCTCTTAGTGAACCTTGCATAAGAAGAAATATTGGCATTTTTTAATGAAAATGACTCAAATATCCACCAAGCATAGGCCTTACCTTCAAAGTGCAGCACTGCAACTTTGATGGCTTCATCTTTAGAAACTTGGTCTTGTTGCAAATAGGTGTGTAGCTCCTCCACCCAAGCTTTGGCTGAACATGTTGGCGATCCATCAAAAGTAGATAGAGAAAATATATCCATGTCATGCTGCTTGCTCATCTCCACCTTGATCTTGCAAAACTCTTGGAAAGTGATATGATCTCTAAACTTCTCAATTTGAGATTCATACTCTTGCAGAAAATCACTAAGAGTTTCCCTCCTTGGAATTTTCTCTTCTTTAAACACTCTCATGGTAGATCTAGGCATTTGACTACGTTGTGAATAATAAGGTGTAGCTACATTCTCACACCTATCATGTGAAAATCTAGGTTTGGCTCTAGATCCAAACTCCTCTGAAGATTCCATCTCCCTTCTCATTTTCTTGAGAACTCCTTTAATGCTCTGTATAGATTTAGAAATAAGCTTTGAGAGCTTCTCTTCCCTTATTCCTCCAATTATTGGAGTATTCTATTTTTCCTTTCTGTACATCTCTTCTTCTCCTTCTTCTCTTGATAGCATAATGGCTGAGATCCACAGGCTGAGCCAAGATTATGCTCTGATACCACTGTAATATTCCAAATTGGAAATATCAGCAATATAAAACATAATTATGTATAAGACACAAAATATGAACATGACATAAGAGGTATCAATATGCAGCCATCATTTTTTTAATATATTAGCAACAATATACAAAAATATCTTAAGGGAAAAGCCACTCAAGTAATAAAAAAAATCCTCCAATGATCAGAAGATTCAGCACATGAGTTGTTGCAACTGTATAGAATGTTGGAGAGCAGTGACAACACTATCTATATCAGTGTAGCTACTGCTTTAAACATACATAAATGATATATAGTTGATAGAAACAAAATAAATTCCCAACAAAGAGGATGTGGGCTCTAATACAAGATTTCTAACCAACCCAGAAAAGATTGTTAGAAATGCCACGAAATATACAATGTGACAAATAACCCTGGGGTTAATATGCCATTGAAAACTGGATCTGATATGAAATGAGGCTATGACAGATCTGAAATGGTGATGCCCTCATCCAATGGTATTTCTAAATAGAAGGCTGGTCCCTCTACTCAGAAATAGACCCTCCTGATGAGCTCAATGAACCCTCCCAACAAATGCCTCCAAAAATAACGCAGTTCAGAATTGTGACTACACTGTGAGGGATGGTAGATGGTTGGCCTGATGCCAAATATGATAAAATATGCCCAGGAGCCTTCCTTTCTGATCCTCCAATGGATAGGCTACCTCTATACTGAAAAACAAGCCCAAAAACAGCTCTATGTGAACCTCTGTTGCTGCACCCTACAACACAACCCAGCTCTAAATAGAAACTGTGATGTAGCTGAAGGAGGTAGCTTGGATAGAATTCTAGAATGAGGAAATGTAGCTCAAAGAACCTCTCCTTCCCCGAGGATGAGGTAGGGATTCCCAATCAAGAACACCCTTGTGCTAAACATCACAACAACCCTGCTAAACAGCAAGAGGAAGCAAAAGTCTAAACAGACCAATATCAAATGATAATATAAAACATAAGGTCATATGGTTGTCATAATATTCCTTTAATAGAGTGTGAGCTTGCTTGCCCTTGGCCCCACTCAATTAGGTCATTTCCTTCATGAGATTCATCTCCCTCCAAAACTGTGTTATTCCTTAATCAATCTCCACTCCCCCATAACAGCGCTGTTGACTTGGTCAAAGTTGACTGAATCAACATGGTCCAATCCCTGTTCACAGTTGGAGGTGATTTATTTAGCTGCGAAGAGGGTATCCTTTCACACTTGAAGTGTTTTTATTTCTACTAAAGAGACTTATGGGCCTCCCCACCCACTTATTCACCTACCTAGTGATAAAGCAATTATAATATTCCATTTAACTTGAAGGCTAAATTTTTGGAATATTACACAAGCTTGATCTATGAAGCCAATGCTTCACCTGCTTCAACTGCAGGCTCCTTCCTTATTTTCTTCTGTGGATAATTTGTAGCATAGTGCCCATGCTCGTGACGGTGAAAACATTTGATCTTGGACAAGTCTTTCTTGCCCACTTTGCCTTGGGATTTCTTTCCCTTGGCCTTCTTTGCCTTACTGGACAAGGCACAATATTCCTTGTCATTAGTCTTGGATGAGGATCCATCCCTCATATTCCTCCTGAATTCTTCTTGTACCAAATCTGACCAAAGTCTCTTCCAATCTGGTAAGTTCTCCCTCCCATTGAAAGAATCCTGATAACTATGAAAACTCTTGGGAAGGCCTAGAAGTGCTAGGCTCACCAAGTCATCATCTGCTACGGTCACACCAACACTTCCAAGCTCATCTTGAAATTGAGTGAACTTCGCCAAGTATGCTGGTATTGTCTCGCCCTCCTCCTTCTTGATTTTCCTGAGCTTTTCCTTCAATGCCAACTTCCTTTGGTCGTTTTTATTATGAAACGAATCTTTCAAGGCCTTCCACATTGCATTTGGAATCGCCTTGCCAGGGATACTTGAGACAATGTGATCTCGAACTCCCTATAATAAGATCATCCTCGCCCTTGCTACCTTCTTTTGTCTAGCATCAAGAAGAGTGGCATCTGCTGCAGCAGGTTTTGGAATGTCATTATTATTGAATTATTTCAACCTATTGTCCTCCAGGACTGCCTCCATCATGTATTTCCATGCAATATAATTGGAACTACCCTCGATTGCATACTCCAATCTCAAGTCATTGAAAGCCATCTTGATCTTGATCCACATGTCGCACCAAAGAATACTTTTGAAAATTCGAATGCTAATTAGTCACAAATTCAGTTTCTTCTCCACTATAGTGATCTCATACACTCTGATACCATGTATAAATTATACAAAAAATATGTATATCAATGGATTCAATCTGATCATTCGATATTCTAAAGCAAGATATTGAAGCCTTCGACAAATTAATTTTTAAAAAATTAAACACGATCACATAATCACACCAAGTAAAGGAAAGAAGAAAATCAATCCACAACACAGATATTTTCCCGGGGAAAGAAACCTGCTCAAAACCCCTCTATCTATATTATATAATGAACTAAGGAATCATGAAACAATTACAATGCACTCTTCTCACAAGAGTCTCTTGCACTCTTCTAATCGTCTCACAGTGATCCAGTCAAAATAGGGCCAACACTTAGCCAATTCCCAACTTGTCTTCAGCTTGCCTTGCTCATGCAATCCCTATTGAATGAAATCCCTATTCTTTAGGAATTTCACCTTTCCTTGAATGTGAAAGTATCATGGGAAATCTTGAGGTGTTTTAACTGCATCTAGACAGTTTGCTAAAAATACAACTGATAGTCAACTTCCCTTTAACCTTTGTCTCAACTGGGTCTCCACTGGAACTGACATGCATGCAGCTATTAATAGTAAATCTTCAGCCACTTGAAATATCACTGCATGTGAATTAAATCTGATTTAATTCACTTAACCTCTCACTAGTGCAACAATAAATTACAACTAGTTAGACTGACTTTAACTCACTTAATTGAGTTAACTGATTTCTCATGCATTAAACTAATTCACTAACTACAACTTGAACTCTAAAACTAATAGAATCTCTCTGCATGCCTCACCAACCACCCTCTACTCGAAATTCATGAGATAACTAAGCTTACAACACTTGGTTAACTATTACAAGTGTTTATGAGATAAGATTACAAACTATTCCAATTTAATTAAGGGAAAATTAAATTATACACATTTCAAATTTATTAAATAAATTAGCTTGCACACTAATGTAACGCTAGGACCCATCACTACATGTGGTCCCACACTAGTGTGTGTGTGTCATGTTGTTTCTAGATGCCAATTTCACTGTTTCTTGTTGCAAATTTTAGCACTTCCTCTCAAAAAGAAAGGAATCAATCTGTCTCGATCCAGTACCTTGAAATGTTCTTGCATGCACACATGCAACTCTTGAATGCAACATACAACACTTCTCTAATGTTATTCTTGCATGCAACACTTCTCTAGTGTTTTTCGCACATGAAACTCTTAAATGCCACACTTTTGAAATTGAATGGCCTCCAAACAACTGAATCAGTATAATGCATCTGTCATCAGAGTCTTCTGACTGTTGGTAGCTATTTCACATGTCTATTAAACTCCCTGAGTTGTTGACATCTCCATTCATGCACTCTGCACTGCTGTCAACTCTGGTCTGCACTCCAATATCTAACACCTGTCACTCTGATTTATGTCTTCCTGAAATCTAATTGCATCAATTTAACTGATCCTTCATTCTACTATTGTACTGTGGGCTCCTCATAGCCAGGTTCGATCCATGAGACACACCATCTCAATGAATCCTACCCAAATTTCATCTTGGGATTAATTCTGTACATCGCCCCACCTCACACCTGGAGGTATAGCTTCTCCACGACCTTCTGAGAATGCTTATGAGGCTTCAGGTTGAGAGATAATTTCTCCATCTCAAATACCAAGTAATTAACCACTACTTTTCTCCTCAAATCCTTGCATGCATCCTCAACCTCGAGAGCATACAGGTTCTTGACTCTTATACCAATCTGCTTCACTTTTCCCATGGCTATGTGTTTAAGGACAACTTTTCCTTTTCTAAACATTACTTCATAACCACGTTCTTCTAATACCACTATGGAGAAAATATTGTTCCTCAGGCCTGGAACATGAAAAACATCTTCTAGTCTGAGATGGGAGCCATTCCCCCTTTGAAATTTAATTGTGCCTATTCCAGTCGCGTTATACATCCCTTCATCTCGAACTCTATGTTTTGTTGGAGGTCCTTCTCCTCCAAGTCACTAAAGAGATCTCTATCCCCCGTCATATGGAACGAGGCACCGCTGTCTAAGTACCACATGCAACCCATTACAGTGCTTTCCATGCATGAAATGAGTGTAAAATCAAGCTTGAACTGTGAAGCCAATGTTTCACTTGTTGCAACTACAGGGTCCTTTCTTTTCTTTTGTGGACAATTTGTACCATAGTGCCCATGCTCCTGACAGTGAAAATATATGATCTTAAACAAGTCTTTCTTTCCTGCTTCGCCTTGGGATTTATTTCCCTTGGCCTTATTTTCTTACTAGCTAAGGAAAAATATTCCTCTTCATTAGTCTTGGATGAGGATCCATCCTTGGTATTCTACCTGAATTCTTCTTGTGCCAAATGTGACCAAAGTCGCTCCCAATCTGGTAACTTATCCCTCCCATTGAAAGAGTCCTGATAACTATGCCAACTCTTGGGAAGGCATAGAAGTGATAGGCTCACGAAGGAATCGTCTGCTACGGTCACACCAACACTTCCAAGCTCATCTCGACATTGAGTGAACTTCGCCAAGTATTTTGTTACTATCTTGCCCTCCCCTTCTTGATTTTCCTGAGCTTGTCCTTCAGCGCCAACTTCCTTTGGTCGCTATTGTTCTGAAATAAATTTGTCAAGGCCTTCCACATTGCATGTGGATTCACCTTTCCATGGATACGGGAGAAAATGTGATCTCTAACTCCCTCTAATAAGATCCTCCTCGCCCTTGCTACTTTCTTTTGCCAAGCATCAAGAAGAGCGGAATCTGTTGTAACGGGTTTTGGAATGTCATTATCAATGAATTATTTCAACTCGTTGTCATCCATAAATGCCTCCATCCTATCTTTCCATGCAATATAAATGGAACTGCCCTCGATTTCATACTCCAATCTCGAGCCATTGATAGCCATCTTGATCTTGATCTACCTGTCGCACCAAATAATACTTTTGAAAATTCGAATTCTATTTAGTCACAAACTCAATTTCTTCTCCACTACAATGATTTCCTACGCTCTGATACCATGTATAAATTATACAAAAAATATTTATATCAATGGATTCAATAAGATCATGCGATATTCTAAAGAAATATATTGAATCCTTCTACAAATTAATTCTGCGGAAATTAAACACGATCGCACAATCACACCAAGTAAAAGAAAGAAGCAAATCAATCCACAACACAGATATTTCCCCATGGAAAGCAACCTACTCAAAACCACTATATCTATATTATATAATGAACTAAGGAACCATGAAAAAATTACAATGCATTCTTCTCACAAGAGTCTCCTGCACTCTTCTAATCGTCTCACATTGATCTAGAAAAAATTGAGCCAACAATTAGCCAATTCTCAGCCTACCTTGCTCACGCAATCCCTATGGAACGAAATTCATATTTTTTAGGAATTTAAACCTTCCTTGAATACGCAAGTATCATGGGAAATCTTGTGGTGTTTTAACTGCATCTAGGAATTTTTCTAAAAATACAACTGATAGTCAACTTCCCTTTAACCTTTGTCTCAACTAGGTCTCCACTGGAACTGACATGCATGCAGCTATTAATATTAAATAATCAGCCACTTGATAGATCGTTGCATGTGAATTAAATATTATTTAATTCACTTGACCTCTCACTAGTGCAACGATCAGTGACAACTCGTTAGACTGACTTTAACTCACTTAATTGAGTTAACTGATTTCTCATGCATTAAACTAATGCATTAACTGCAACTTGAACTCTAAAACTAATTGAATCACTCTGCATGCCTCACCAACCACCCTCAACTCAAAATTCATGAGCTAATTGAGTTTATCACACTTAGTTAACTATTACAAATGTTTATGAGATAAGATTACACTTTATTTTGCAATTTAATTAAGGGAAAATTAAATTAGACATATTTCCAATTCATTAAATAAATTGGCTTGCACACTACTGTCTCGCTAGGACCCATCACTACATGACCTGTGGTCCCACACTAGTGGGTGTGATGTCATGTTTTTTCTGGATGCCAATTTCACTGTTTCTTGTTGCAAATTTCAACACACGACCTTGTCCAGTGTTGTTGTCATGTAGAGCAGCCTTGTCTAGAGGTCATGGCCACAATATTCTTCTTGCCCTTTGGGCGGATCATCAGGAAAAAAAATTTCTTGGTTTCGTAAATGAGCTTATTACATTGTTTTACAGTAACCAATGTCATAGTAGTAGGCGGTGGTACCTTTGGTATTATGTACAACTTATTTCCCAAAGTAACAATAACAGCTTGAGGCCAGGACTCATACACAACATGTCACTTCCACAAGTATGGTTGGCCTAATAATACATCACAAACATCATGAGGAAAATTTTCACATAATACCTCATCAGTGAAGGGCTTGATTTGTAGGGAAGGCGACACTTCTAGATGATGCGAAGATCTCGTCCTTGGTGAAGCCACCCGATGGTGTATGGTTGTGGGTGTGTTATGGTATTCAAGCCCAACTGCTTTGCGAGTTCTACTGAAATGAGATTCTTTTGGCTCCCACTGTCGATAATGAAGTGTAGCAGGGAATCCTTTACCTACATATGGGAGTGGAAGAGATGCTCCTCCTCCTCTGGATCTCTTGGTTCTTCCTTTTGGATCTTTGTGGCGGCATCAGTGGCAAAGGGCTCCACATCGAAAATCTTCTTCCCTTTGTCATTCCCCTTCTCGAGTTCTAATTCAGATTCAGAGCATGCATATGATTCAAAAGCCTTCATCCTGGACGCTAGTGACTGCTCGGTTTGACAATCACTTGTGTTGTGAGTGGAGCTCTTGTGGAACTCACATCAATTTCCATGTCCTTCTTCGGCTTCGCAGTGTTATTCTTTGCTTGCGGCTTTGGCAGGTTTTCTTAGACCACCATGCCTTGGCCTTTTCCTTTTTTTCTGCAGTTTGAGGGCACATTTCCCTTTCTTTTGATTCACATATCCAAATTCTCGCTTCTTCTGTTTGAATTTCTACCCAATCTGGGCAACACACAGGTATGTCATACCAAGCGAGGAGATGTATAGAAACTCCATTTCCTCCTGAATGTATTTGTGAAGACAGTTGCAGTACTGTATAAAATATTTCAGTAAAAATCACATCAAAGCAAATTAAGTCGACGCGTTTCGAACCAGCCAGTGTGGTTCATCATCAGGACAAGATGAGAAATCTGATCAGGGAACCCATTTAAATAGATAAGGAAAACTCCCACTAGCCATTTGTAAATTAATGGCTATTTTGACTTGAATAAGAAATAAAAATAAAAATAATTATTTATTTATTTTCTAATTTTTAAATAATAAATCAAATATTTAATATTCATATTTTGAAATTTATATATTTATTTTTATTTTTACTAGAAATAATAATTATTTATTTTGAGTTTTATATATTTATATATTAATATGTTATGTATACCATCACATATATATTAACATGTCATGTACTACAGCACCAAATTTTTCTCTAAATCATTGATACCCAACTTTGTGTGCATGGTATGGCACAGATTCGTCAGGTCATGCACATCTTGATCCCTTTGCTACCGCAACGTAGTCCATTGTATGTACTTGTCTTCATATCTCCCCACGAGATAATATTGTTCCTTGATGGCATCTAAAAAATAATTCCAAGTGGGTAAAACCGAGAACATAGAGGGTTCCCCCTCATCCTTTTTCTCATAGTAGGTTTCCCACCAGTCCTTGACATGGGGGGTGGCTCGAAGGAGTGAAAAAATAATCTTCTCCTGGTCAGAAAAGTCATGAATCGCGAAATATCCTTCTAATAGATTCAACCATATATCTATGACATTTTCATCTATTTGGCTACAAAATATGGGAATGTCAAAGTTTACTTGTACCTCAAATGGGGTTGCACCTCTAGAGTGGTTGTTGGATGCAGATGCACCACCAGTGGGAAGTCGTTCAATGATATGGGAAAAGTTATCCATTATCGCGATCCTTTGATTTTTGAGAACCTCCTCGAACAATATTTTGATAGGATCTCCTGCTCCCTCGTCTTTCTTTTTTCCCCCCATGTGCAGTCGTCAGGGTTTGTGAGGTTGATCTTGCAAAGGTTCAACTAGACTGAGCCCTAAATCCTTATACCCCGACCTCATTGGGGACATGAAAATAAGGATTGAGAAATAACAGACCAATTTGATACCACTGATATAAATTTATGCGGGAACACAATAGAATACATATATAACCATAAATACAAAGATGTGGAAATAAAACTTCATTTCATTAATATCAAAGAACTGAAATTTGTTTATAGACAGAATGGAAATAAACTAGCTAGGGCGATGGTAGCTTATCTTGAAGAAGATATGTGGAAGCTATAGACCTCTGAACACCCTGTTACAATAAGACTTGAAGGCATATATATTACTTAGAAATAATGGAAAACCATAAACATCCAAAAACCTAACCCTAGGAGCTGAAACACCAGACTATGGGCCCCGTCGAGGTAAATTGGTACATCAATTTCCCAACATCGTAACTTTGGTATACTGTGTTTGTTTGAAGAACATGATACACCATTAGAACTATCTATCCGAAGACTAAAATTGTTCATAGCAAATATCGAGTTTGAAATAATCATATTTTCCAAATATCAAGTCTAAAAGACTCATATTCATGCCCAAAAAACGTTGTTTAGGGCCTCAAAATGGCTCTGGAAGTTCAGGACTCGAAAAGCTGTCAAAAATAGTAAATTGTGCTACAATTGGGGGTCCAATTGGAATAGCCAGGTGGCCAATAATATGCACCTGGATCATTCCTCCGCCCTTAGAAAGTAATGGTCCCCATTGCATTGAGCTCCTCCATGAGATGAGGAAAATTTTGCTCAACTTAGTCCCTGGTGAAGGAGTTGGTCTGCTTTAACAACTAGATATAGTCGGATCCTCTACTGGCGAGTGCTCTTGTTCTGTGTATCCATAATCCGATCAGTTGTGGTTTGTTCCATGTAGTATGGGTTTAACTATGTTGGTGTGATTTGTTCTACCATGTCGTATGCGTATAGTAGAGGTGGAAAGTAGGTACGAAGGTAGTCCACATTGAACACTGGGTGTAGAACAAGGAATGGTGGATTACTGAGCTCGAAGGCATTGTCCCCTACAACCTTAATGATGGTGTATGGCCCATATTAGAGTGATTGAAGCTTGCGATGGGGTCCAGTGAGGTGCTCCTTTTTTAAATGTAGCCACACTTTGTTGCCCACCTGGAAGTTGTGTGGCACCCGATGCTGATCATGTCGCTGCTTGTACTTATAATTGGCTCTGTCCAATATGACATGAACCTATCGGTGGATGTGTTCAATGCGCTCAATGAATTTTTTTGCCTTGGTATCTTCAGACTGGACATGAGACAAATCGGCTTGAGTAGTTGCAAATGACATGGATACATCAATGGGACATAGTGGCTGGAATCCCAAGCCCACCTAAAAGGGGATGTGCTTGGTTGAGATATGGAGGGCCCAGTTATAGCCATGTTGTACATAGGGGAGGCTCTCATCCCATCTGTGTGGATTATTTGAGTTTTACATGCATAGAAAGTGTACGATCATCTTGTTGACGACCTATTTCTGGCCATCAGTTTGGGGATGGAAAGTTGTGGACTTGGTGAACTTGGTGTCGAGCATTGACCAGAGGCTTGACCAAAATGTACTGAGGAACTTGTTGTACCGATCTGAGATGATAGACTTTGGGATCCAAAAGTGTACCCACGCTTATTAAAAGAATATTTTAGCAGTGGCTTATGTTGTGATATTCTTTTGCAGGCTGCCATAATGGCCATCTTCGAGAATTGGTCGATGACCACGAAAACACAGCCATTGCCATGCTTATTAGAAGGAAGGCTCGACATGTAATCCATGGAGATTGATTCCCAAGGTTGACTAGGGGTAGGCAGTGAAGTATGGAGGCCTTGCTTCTTGATGGTCAGTTTGGAAATGGCGCAGGCAGTGTAGAATTTGATGTACTTCTCGACATCCTGTCGAAGGTTTGGCCAATATAAATACTTCTACATTATTGCCACTGTTTTCTCGACCCCGAAATGCCAAGCAACTCGACTGTAGTGTGCTTCCAAAATAATCTTGGCACGCTCGCTTGAAGGAACACAAATGAGTCTCAGGTAACATATTAGTTCATCCTGGAGGTGAAAATTTGGAACTTAGTTACCCTCCAAGGGTGTCTTGTATGTGTGGCTGAATTTTGGATCACTCTTGTAGAGAAGCGGCCAATCAAAAGTCTCATGCCCACAAGAGTTTAGTACGGTGGTTAGCGCCACGATCGATGGTCGGCTGAGGTTCTTGGTGCCGCCCTTCTTGTACTTGATGTTCAAATGAAACTGTTAAAGATATGTGTAAAATTTTTGATGTCGATCATTCTGCAACTTCACTTGTGTTTGTATGAGCTACAGGGGTCGGCAGTCTATGTGGATGATCATTTCCTTCACCAAAATGTAATGCTTCCATTTTCGGAAATCTTTCACAATGGAATACCTCTCTTTTTCATTATTGGGATATTTTCGAACTCTGTCGGACAGTGTCTGACTATGATATGCAACTGGATGCCCCTGTTGAGTAAGAATTGTCCCAATAGCATAGTCAGAGGCACTTGTCTCGATCTCAAATGTTTTTTGCAATTCTGGTAATGTGAGTACTGGGCAGAGCGGAGGCAATGTTTCAATTATACAAATTCCTTCTATTGATATTTTGACCAAAATAATTTTTCTTTCACTCCTCCCTTGGTGACTTGACTTAAGGGCCAAGCGATATGAGAGAATCCCAACACGAACCTGTGGTAGAAATTAGCAAGACCCAGAAAGTTTCGAAGCTTGTTAGAGTGGTTGGGGCTAGCCAATCCTGAATGACTTGGATATTTGTTGGATCCACATGCACCCCCCACTCATAATTAATGTATCCCAAATATTGAACCTCGGTCATGCCAAAATTGCACTTCTCCAAATTGGCACACAACTTGTGTTGTCGCAATGTTTGAAGGACCTGCCGGATGTGGTGGAGGTGCTCTTCCCAAGTCTTGCTGAAGATCAGGATGTAATCCAAGTAAACTACTACAAATCAGTTGGTTGATTGTGAAAAGATGTCATCCATCAGCCTCATGAAGGTTTCGGGAGCATTTGTCAACCCAAAAGTTATGACCAACCATTCGAAAAGTCCCTCCTTATCTTTGAAGGAAGTCTTCCATAGATCAGATGATTTGATTGGCACCTAGTGATACCCAGACTTCAAGTCGATCTTGCTGAAATATTTTGCCCCTTTGAGTTGGTCTAGAAGGTCATCAATATGTGGGATCAGGTATTGATTCCAGACAGTGATCTTGTTTAGCGCCCAATAGTCAAAACAGAGTCTCCAAGTACCATCCTTCTTCTACACCAACACGATCAAGCTCCCACAGGGTGATGAACTTGGCCAGATGTGACCTTTCTGTAACAACTCCTGAGTCTGCCTCTTGATTTCATCATTCTCCAGAACAGAGTGTTAATAGATCAGTCCATTGGGCAGCGGCGCACCTGGGATCAAATTGATGGGGTGCTTGACCTGGCAGTGTAGAGGCACCCCTATGGGTGAGGTGAATATGTCCACGTACTCCTCCATGACCTTTCCCATTTTTTTTTCTAGTGTAGAGGAGACATGTCTAGAGGTCGTGGCCACAATATTCTTCTTGCCTTGAGGGTGGATCATTAGGAAAAAAAAATTCCCGGTTTTGGAAATGAGCTTACTGCATTGTTTTGCAGTAACCAAAGTGATAGTGGTAGGCGTTGGTACCTCTTGTATCCTGTCCTTGGTGAATCCACCCGATGGTGTACGGCTGTGGGTGTGTTTTTATTAGCAAGCCCAACCGCTTAATGACTTTTGCTGAAATTAGGTTCTTTTTACTCCCACTGTTGACAAAGAATTGTAGAGGGGAACCCTTTACCCACATCTGCGAGTGGAAAAGATGTTGCTCCTCCACTAGATCTTCCAGTTCTTCCTTTTAGATCTTCATGGTGGAAATGGTGGCATTGGGCTCTGCATTGATAATTTGCTTCCTTTTCTCATTCCCCTTCTTGGATTCTGATTCAAATTCAGAGCATGCATATGATTCATAATCCTTCATCTCAGCCACCAATGACTACTTCGCCCGACACTCACTTGTGTTGTGAGTGGATCTCTTATGGAACTCATACCACTTTACCATGTCCTTCTTTGGCTTCACGATGTTTTTATTTCTTGCGGCTTTGGTAGGTTGTCTTGGGCTGCCATGCCTTGGCTTTGTCCTTTGTTCTACGGTTTGGCGGCACATTTCCCATTCTTTTGATTCGCAAATCCAAAGTCTCGCTTCTTCTGTTTGAATTTCTACTCAATATTGGCAGCATACTGTTATGTTTTACCAAGCGAGGATATTTTGAGGTACTCCATTTTTTCTAGAATGTGTTTGTGCAAACAACTGCGGTACTTTAGCACCAAATGTTTCTCTAAATCTTGATACCCAACTTTGTGCGTAGGGTATGGAATAGATTTGTCAGCTCATGCACATGTTGATCCCTTTTTTCCGTAGCGTAGTCCATTGTATGTACCTGTCCTCATAGCTCCCCACGGGATAATATTGTTCCTTGATGGTGTCTGGAACATAATTCCAAGTGGGTATGACTGAGAACAGAGAGGCTTCCCCATTGTCCTTTTTCACACTGTAGGTTTCCCACCAGTCCTTGACATGGGGGGCGGCTCTGAGGAGTGAAAAAATAATCTTCTCCGAGTCTAAAATTTCATGAACTGAGAAATATCCTTCTAATAGATTAAACCAGCTATCTACGATGTCTGCATCTATTTGGCCACAAAATATGGGAATGTCAAAGTTTACTTGTAACTTAAAAGGGGTTGCGCCTCTAGAGTGGCTATTGGATGTAGATGTGCTGCCACTGGGAAGTTGTTGAATGATCTTTGAAAAGTTATGTTAGTCATCAATATTTTTTGCTATTTGTAGATGACTAAATACTTGTCCTAGATTTCTAAAAACAAGATTCATGAATATTGTGAGTTTTAGAAATCTCACTGCCTTCATTGTCCTTCAAACAATTTTTTTCACTATTTTACTACTCTACCATTCCATGGTTAGCCTAACACTCCTAAAAGACCACTATTGGCTCATGCCACTCATCTTTGTCCTATTTTCACACCCATAACCTCAATACTCTGTTTTTCCTATTCATAACCCCTCCACTTTCCATCTAGGATTGCCAAACACCTCACCCTTTCCCATGTTCACCAGGTGCCTCAAGCATTGATGGTCTCAAAACTATTTTTGTAGGTTCTTTAGATAAATCAATTACATTGGGTTTTGGATCTTCAATACTTCAATTTGTCAAAAACTATGTTTTTAACACATGAAGATCCAAAGCCAAAAAATTTCAGTCAAAGACCAAGTCAAAAGAACCTCCTACTAGGTCAGTAGGGTTTCTTAGGTTGTAGGGTTATCCTTGATGTTTTGCGCTGTGTTTTATTGTAAAATAAGTTGAGTCAAATGTGGAAGAAGGTCAGCACCTGTTTGTCCAAGATAGATCAGAAAATTCTCCAAGGAAGACTTCCTTATCAAGTTCAAGTTCTGCAAAAGTAAATTGTTCATTTTGACATTTCTGCAGGAGTGTCCAGGTGATTATCAGCAGAAAAGTGGTAAGGTGAGAGGCCTAATCCTCATCAAAGATATACACAACAAAGAAAGAGGAAGCATCCTATGTTCAAGAAAAATCAGGGTTCCTAAGACTGATTGGGCCAGCAGTGTGCCAAGCAAGGAGCCAAGGCAGCAAAACACATGGAAGAGGCACACCAGTACAACCAAGCATGAATAGAAGATTTATAGAAATCATAGATGAAAAAGGGAAAAAGGTGAGGTGAACTAGATAGAAATGAATGAACTTGAAAGGGCTATAGAGAATTTAGAAGAAAACACTAATAAATCTTCTCAAACAGCCCATAAACCTAGGATTTTGGTAAGATGATCAAATAAGGTAAAATGAAGCTATTGAGCCTCCACCATGACAACAGAAGAAGGTTTGAAGAGACTGTGTAGGTGACTTCCATAGTTTTCCTAGGTAAATTGTCTCACTGCCTCAAAGGGAAAGAATGCAAAGAGTATCAGTATAAGGAAGGTCAAGTCTTCATTTCCAGTCATTTGCACTCAATGATCAAAGGAATAAAATCATAGGGTTGAGTTTCAAGATGGAAATCCAAGCTGATCATGAGGTTGTTGTTATGTAACTGAATGTGTCAAACACCAAGAAACATCAGAAAGGGCTAAATTAGTATGTCATGGCACCTGCAACAAATCAGAAGTGGCCAAAGAGGGGATATGGAAAACATGATTATAATCATTGTAAAAAGTAATTTTGTCATGCCCAGGGATCAGTAAAAAGGGAAAAAACCATGTTCTTAAGTCACCCATACACAGAAAGGTAAAAAGGAGAAAAAAAATGATTTCAACTTCACAATGCAAGTAAAAAGAGGTTTTGACAGTGCTAAGGTAAGGATAGATCCCTCAAAAATGTTTTAAAGAGCTTACCCTTACTAAATGAGCTAAAAGGATGTGTTAGATTTAAAATAATAGAGAAGGTAGTTTTTGGTTTTCTGCTATGACAAAATGAGTGAAACATACCCTCAAGGCTAAAGAAGAACCATTTAATCTCTCCAGCAAACTGCCACTATGAGAAAAAAGAGCCACTTAAAAAGTTTTCAAGTCTCCTGCACAGCAAAAAGGTCAAGGGATTATCAGATAGATGGAAAAGTTCAAAAAACATTAGCAAAGTGGGTTCTTTGGTTTGAATTTATTTTCCTAAAGATATAAAGGAACTTTTTGTTTCTCCTCCCATCTCATTATGCATTTGTAAAAATAGCTAAGAGCATTCACAGAGAAATTTTTGAGTTTCAGAGAGAATTTGGGTAAGGTTACCCGACGCTACACATTCATGCCAGTGATGTGCTTACAACACCCGAAGCTACGCGTTCGAGGATTTTTGTAGTGTAAAAATACACTACGCTGCGCATTCATACAGGCACTACCCATTTTCCTAGACTTTCCCGATAGGTAGGGCATCGTGCAGCGCTGCACCCAGGAGAGGCCCGACAGGCCCAGAAAGTGCCTGGCGCTACGCTTAGAGAGGCCTGACAGGCCCAAAAACATTCAAGCGTTGCATTCAGGAAGCCCGACAGGCCTGCACACAAGCAAGCGCTGCGCCCAGGAGGCCAGACACCCGACTGTGCGTGCAAGCGTTATGCCTAGTCCAAAAACCTTCTTTCACTTCCAAAATTGCCAAAAAATCACAAGGGAGCACCTTCAAGCTACATCCAAGGACCTGCAAAGAAGTAAAAGGTTGGTAGTGCATGTTTTTCTGCTCCTCTAGTGAAATTCATGATTTTATGCTTAAAGGAATTGACTAAACCCTAGTGACTAGAAAACCTAAGTCCTCATGACCAACACTCTCTTTTGACCTCCAAGCAAGAAATGACCAGTCAAGAAAGGTGTCAATTAGGGTAATTACAGTTAGTTCAAGTTAACCCTTCATCAAATCTCAAAGGAAATCAGTGATAAACCCACACCTACATCTCACTCACTTGCCAAAAAATTCCTTTCACCATTATTCCATTTCACTCATCCTATCAAGTTTCACAAGCAAACCTAGGGTTGTTTAAAGGCATCACTAATCACCATGTTAGGAGAAGAAGGGAGTGTGAGCAGTGAAAGAGGCCAAGTGCCTATGAGTCAAAAGCACAAGAGTGGGAAGGTTAATATATTTGAACCCCAAGACACTGTGGAGATTACTACTTCTCCCATGATTCTCACATGCTTTTAGAATGTAGGGTGTTTTCAGTTTTTTGAAAAGGTCAAACAAGTGAAAAGTCACCTTGAGCTCACTAGGTTGTTTTCCCTCAACCTACACAATAAATAAGTAAATCTTGCAAGGGTAGACTTTGAGATATCATCAGATACCATTGCCAATACTACTGGATTTCCTGATGTTGGTGAAAATGGTTCAAGAGAGAAAAGCTAGACATGAGCTGCTATGAGCCATTCCTCAAGCCCAGGTACAAAGAAGGTTGCAAGAATATTTTCCCTTTCTCACACTTTTTGGAGAGGTATGCACCCTTAATGAAGGTCATCATGAAATATTTTACATGTGAGGGGAGATACTCTAGGCTCTACTCCTACCATATCAGATTACTCATGCATTTTACTAGGGTTAAAATGCTTCATTTACCCTACTAATTGTATAGGATTATTGACAAGATGTCTTCTGTTGTTCGAAGGAGGAGCTATTACTAGCAAATGAAAATTTTGTTCCACCACTCTCTGATCAAGATGGTGGTGCTACATCAGCTGGAGTAAAAATGCATACCTTGGGAGGTGTTCATTGCTTATGAAATATTCATAAGCCCACAGCCCCATCATTAGCCAAATTTACCCTCATCATCTCATCCTGCTCCCTCTACTCCTCCATCACCTCCTACTGATCATGCCTCATCATCTACCCAAGTATCCTTTCCTCGAGAAAACCTCCCCTCCCCATCTTCTCTTGATTCATCAGATCGATAAGGAAGTGGTAGTGAACAAGAAAGTGAAGATGAGGGTGATGATGAGTTGAGCCAACAAGAGGCAGAAAACATGGAAACAAAAGCAGAAGATTACAATGAAGAAAATTAGGGAGCTGACAATGGAAATGAATTAAGAAATGATGAAGAAGAGGTCAGCAATGAAGAAAAATACATGGAGGTGGATAATGATGAAGGTGAGGCTAGTTGATCCTAAGGAAAACAATGAGACTAAGAGCCCTAATGACATTCAAAACAATGATGCTCCTAGTCATGACAGAGATCAGGGAAAAGATGAAGAGAGTAGCCAAGATGAAGATGAAACAGTGAGTAAAATGAAGAGGCTGAAAATAACATGGACACCAATGAAGCAAGCATCAGTGAGGAACATAACAGAAAGGAAGAATAAAGTCATGAAAGTCGTGAAAACAGTGAAGGAAATGAAGAAGATGATGGTACTAATGATGAACATGAAGACTTTGATGATAACATCAAGGATCACATCCATTAGGAAGACACCCAAAAGATCACTCGCAAACCTCTTGCATTGACATATCAGAGAGGGGCATGTGTTTTTTGCCTCAAAAAGGCAAGGGGCCATGCTTTCCACATCCACAAGCCACTAGATAAAGGCAAAGAAAAGGTAAAGGAAGAATGAGAAGATCAGCATGAGGTTGAGAGAGAGTTTGAAATCATTCAGGTTGGAAGTGATGCAGAAAATGAAGCAAGGATCTCAAACTTACTCATCCAGAACAAAAATGCCCTAATTGAAGACCTCGAAGAAAATCTAGATAGGGCCAAGAGTGTGAATGATGCCCTTGAGATGGAGAACAGGTAGCTAGGGGCACAAATTGCCATTTATGAGGCTAGATCAATCAAAGCCTAGAAATAAGCTCAAAGGGCATAGGTAAAGCTAGATGAATTCATGGGCACCTATGAGGAAAGTGAAGATGAAGTAGGGTAGTCTAAGAGGAGACCAAGAACCATGGGTTTGAAGAAGGAATTGGCAAAACAAAGAGAACAAGAATCAACCTTGGCTGAGCAGCTCCCTCTAAGTGAGCTACTTTCCATGGAGATAGAACATGATCGGAAGCCTTGTTGGAAAGAGAAAACATACACTTGGAGGTTAAATTTGATAAATCTAATAACGATCTTGATCTCCAAAGGAAGATGACCAAGCATTATGCTCGGAGAAACCAAGTTGCAAGGGCTAAACTCAAAAATTCCCATGCCAAAATACAAGCACTCAAAGGAGAAAAAGACAAAGAAAACCTTGGAATCTTGGCTTAAGCTTCTCCACAGGTCTCTCAAACCCCATAAGGGAGACATCCAACAATTTTGGGAAAATTTTGACAAATTTTGGTTTTTTGCAAATTTGGAGGCCTCTAAGTGCAACACCCTTGGCGCTACGCTTTCATCTCAGGCATCCTCAGGAGGAAAAATTGGAATTTTGGAATCCTCAGCTCAAGTAAAGTATGCTCACCAAATTTCAGATCATTTGGAGCATTTTTGACCCCTAAAAAGGCCAAAACACACCTCATTTTTCACCTTTCTGCCTCATTTTTAGGCTTGGTGTTGTGCCTAGAGAAGTTTTGGGAATTTTTCCTTTTGGATAGGTTAATGGAGCTCAATCATAAAACCAAGGGTATATTTGGAAAGTAGACTCAGCAGGCTTTCCAACGGGCCATCACGGAGCCAATTCTAACATCGGGAAGGTCATCAAAACATGGCTGAAAAAGGACCCATTTTTCTTGTGCATGTGCTACGTTTTCAGCCGCCACCTTGCAAAAAAGTCAACAAAACACACTGAAAGATATTTTCGAGATTTTTTTGGCAAATCAATCCAGAATTGGTTGAGGAGTTATGTGTATGTTATCTTTCATTTATTAGCTTAGATATTATGTGCCTTGGGCCTTGCATGGCCTCTTTGGACATAAATGACATTTATGGTGTATTTATGGTTTCTAGAAGCCTCTTAGGGTTTCCACCTCCTCATTTGCTAGATAAATAGAGCAAGGAGGTCCTATGTATATGGTTTTCATTTGATGACTCTTGAGAGAAATATATGGTTTTTTGGAGATTGAAGAATAAATTGGTGTTGTGGAGTTTGCGAATGGCTTGTTTTGACTGATGATGGGGAAGGCTTGCTTGCAGGATCCCTGAGCTTGGTTAATGGTGATGTGCTTCTATTCAGTCCATGTTTTCTTATGTATCATTGTGTTTCATCCTTCTATATTGCAGTAGAACAAAGGTTCTATACTAAGAAATGTTTTTCAAAGGCACCTTAGCTCTGTTTGTTCTTCACTGCCTCTATGTTTTCCTCTGCTAGGTCAATTTAAAGAATCCTTAATTTCTCTTTAGACCCACCCAAGCTTGTTTATCTCATGAATGGTTCAATACAGTAGGTATCAAATATGTTTCATGGTTAGCCCTTCTTGTTTGATGTCCCTAAAACATTGTTCTTGAGATCTTTATTTGAAGTACCACTAATTAGTTTTTCCAAAGAGGTTATGTTTCGATCATACCCTTTGTCCATGCTTGAATAGTTGTTTTGGAAATCTTTATGGCTATGATCAATGATGTTTAGGAGTTCCCTCTTCCTTGATTAAAGTTATATGTTTATCTTAAATGTTTATAACCTTGAAGGTGAAATCACTAGAAGTTAAATGAGTTTCTCGCCTTCTCTATTTCATTGGATTGTTTGTCTGAAATGCTTATTTGCTTGAGTTGAATCAAATATTTATTGGTTTTCCCTGTCTTATGATTACTTCTTTAAGCTAATTAGTGTTGAATTCCCTTCTTATTAAAGTATTTGACAAATGATTCTTAATTTCCCTTCGCCCTATTTTGTTCACAAACTTGATGTTCAATTCATTTCACACAAGCCTTGAAAATCCATTTAACCATGCTAGATTTTCCTTGTGATGCACCCTGATTCATTGTTGAACTTTCCATGACTTTTATTGAATCCATAGCCCAATGACTTGAAGATTTCCACACTCCACCTATTCTACTTGATCATCTTACCCAACCAAAACAAACAAACAAACCCTACACTTAACAACTAGCCTAAAATCAACCCTAAAAGCAAAACAAGTTCACATCCTTTGTGTAGAAATTTGCTGAATAATGAAGATTTATCCACCGAGATTATCCCGATCACATACTAATTTGAATTCATATGCAACACATAATCTCTTCTACAATCAATCATCAATTTGCGTAAATGGAAACAATGACAAGCACATAAAACACAGTATGTATGGGGAAAGCTTATAGCTGAAAACCCCTCAGCTATTTTGTATATTATATGGAGAGAACATGTAACAGTACATAGCACAATACTCCTCACAAGTACTCAGTACTATCTCATAAAGTTACACACAAACTAGCTCAGTTTTGAACAAGTCACAGGTTCAAAACTCATCCACTAATTGCCTACCTCTATTGCGCAATCAAGGCTGGTCTAATGAGAGATCCAAGGTTTGAATCTCCTTGGCTTGACAGCGCAATCCTCATGGGAAATTTCCTCCAAGTGTGGTGCAAATCTCATGCACAAATAATGTCACAACTGATAGCTATCTCAACCCTTTCATCTACCTCTTTCACTGGTCTCCACTGAACTGTCCATGCACTGTAGTGAACTGATGTGTTCTTGAATTGAATAATGAGTTAATAATTAGTGAATTAAATAATATTTAATTCACTCCACTCATTACTAGTTGATTAGCTAGTTAAACTAATCTCAACTAGTTCAACTAAGTTAAACCGAACACAACTCCACCAACTGTCTCATCAACTCCACCAAACTTCTGCCACTGAAGTCCTAACTGAAGTCAACCATGCATGAGCTCACCAAATCCCAAGGAATAGCGTAATTCCTTCTGTCATATGCATGGGCCACATCCGTAGCTCCAACTGAAGTGCTCCAAGAGAATAAACTGAAGTTTAGAGTCTAAATATTATTAAGGGCTAATAATATTTGACTGACCTATTTTTAGACAGGCAGTCTAAAAATAGACTTCGACCTGTATGTCTAAAAATAGAAGTCCATCTATTTTTACCAACTCGACCAATCATCCAAGAATAGCATACTGCAACTCCTAGACCATGCTCCATATGTCTAAAAATAGACATAGTCTAAAAATAGACTTTTGCGCCAAAAATAGCCTGCGGGCCCACTTAGTGAAGGCGACTTCATTTCACTAAGCTCCATCATCTTGTTGCATTTTCAACACTCTTTGCACAAAATAGAGAGAGCTCTCTCTAAGTCCAGGAAGGCTAGGTCCTAGGACTCCAAATATTTGTTTGATGTTACCCTGTGCATTTGGTTTAAACAATCTGCCAAATCACGGGAACCTAACAAGTTATCCATCTTCACGTTCCTTATTTTTTTGAGGGCCTCCTCGAGCAATATTTTGATAGGATCTCCTGCTCCCTCATCTATCTTTTCGTTTTCCATGTGTGGTCGTCAGGGTTTGCAAGGCTGATCTCGAAATGTCCAAACAGATTGAGCCCTAACTCCTTACACCCCGACCTCATTGTGGACATGCAAAGAAGGATCAAGAACGAGCAGGCCGCTCTGATACTACTGATCCAAATTTATGTAGGAATGAAAAAAAATACATATATAACCATAAATACAAATATGCAGCGGAAATAACACTTCATTTCATTAATATAAAAGAACTTAAATTTGTTTACAGGCAGAATGGAAATAAACTATCCAGGGCTTTGGTAGCTTATCTCTGAGAAGAGATGTGGTGGCTACAAGCCTCTGAACTCCCTATCACAATGAGGCTTAAAGGCCTATATATTATTTAGAAACAGTGGCTGAAATCCCTAAACATCCAAAAAACTAAAACTAGGAGGTGAAACTCCAGACTATGGGCCCCGTTAGGGTAGATTTGTACATCAATTTATCGGGGTTGTAACTTTGGCATACTATCTCTATTTGACGCACGTGATGTCATTGATTGTACTTAGAATTCCCTCTATCCAATATGTCATGAACCTATGAGCGGATGTGTTGAATGATCTCAATGAAGTTGTTCACCTTGGTAGCTTCAGACTGGACATGAGATGAATCGGCCTTAGTAGCTTCAAATGGCATGGCTACGTCAATGGGACATAGTAGCTGGAATCCCAAGCCCACCTAAAAGGGTTTGTGGTCGATTGAGTTGTTGAGGGTCTGGTTATAGCTATGTTGTACTAGGGGAGGCTCTCATCCCATGTGTGTTGATTCTTTGGGTTGTACATGCGTAGAATTCGTAGGATCATCTTGTTGACAACCTATGTCTGGCCATCAGTTTGGGGATGGAAAGTTGTGGACTTGGTGAGCTTCGTGTCCAAAATTGACCAGAGGCTCGACCAAAATGTATTGAGGAACCTGCTATCCCGATATGAGATGATAAACTTTGGGATTCCAAAGTGTACCCACACTCGTTCAAAGAAGAGTTTAGCAGTGGCTTCTGCTCTGATATTCTTCTTCCAGGCTGCCATAATGGCCATCTTTGAGAATTTGTCGATGACCACGAAGACACAATCATTGCCATGCTCAGTAGAAGGAAGGTCTGGCATGTAATCCATGGAGGTGGATTCCCAAAGTCGGATAGGGGTAGGAAGTGGAGCATAAAGGCCTTGATTTTTTATGGTCGGTTATGCAATGGCGCAGGAAGTGCAGGATTTGATGTACTTCCCGACATCTTGTCAAAGGTTTGGCTTATAGAAATACTTCTGTAGTATTTCCACTATTTTCAAGACCTCAAAATGCCCAACGACCCAACTGTAGTGCGCTTCCCAGATCATCTCGGCAAGCTCGCTTGAAGGAACACAAAGGTGTCCCAGGTGACATAACAGTGCATATTGAAGTTGAAAATTTAGAACTCGGTTACCCTCCAAGAGCGTCTTGTATGTGTGGCTGAATTTTGGATCGCTCTTGTAGAGAAGTGGCCAATTAGAAGTCTCATGTCGACAAGAGTTTAGCAATGTGGTTATCGCCACAATCGGTGGTCGGCTGAGGCATTCTGCAACATTATTGGTGCTTCCCTTCTTATACTTGTTGTTCAAATGAAACTGTTGCAGATATGTGGAACCATCTAATGGCGATCATCTCCGCAACTTCCTCGTGTCTCCGTATGAATTGTAGGGGTTTGCGGGTCTATGTGGATGATCGTTTCTCTTCCCCAAAATGTAATGCTTCTATTGTCGGAAATATTGCACAATGAACATCTCTTTTCATAAGTGGGATACTTGCAAACTATGTCGAACAGTGTCTTACTGTGATATGCCACTAGATGCCCCTGTTGAGTAAGAACTGCCCCAATAGCATAGTTAGAGGCATCTATATCGATCTGAAATGGTTGTTGCAAGTTTGGTAATGTGAGAACTAAGGTAGAGCAGGGGTGATGTTTTAATTCTACGAATGACTTCTGTTGATATTCTGACCAAAATAATTTTTCTTTCACTCCTCCCTTGGTGACTTGACTCAAGGGCCAAGTAACATGAGAATCCCACGAACACACGCGTAGAAATTAGCAAAACCTTAAAGTTGCTTAAGCTCTATTAGAGTAGTTGTACTGGCCAACCTTGAATGACTTGGTTCGTAAGTGGGTCCACATGCATAGAGAATAGAGAATAGAGAGGGTCTCTCAATTTTTTCTTCATAGTAGGTTTTTCCACCAATCCCCGACATGGGGGGTAGCTTTGAGGAGTGCAAAAATAATATTCTCCCAGTCGGAAAAGTCATGAACCGAGAAATATCCTTCTAATAGATTCAACCATCTATCTATGGCATATACATGTATTTGAACCTCAAATAAGGGAATTTCAAAGTTTATTTGTACCTTTAAGGGGTTGCACCTCTAGAGTGGCTACTGGATGTAGATGCGCTGGTAGTGGGCAGTCGTTGAAGGATCTAGAAAAAGTTATCTATCATCATGTTCCTTTGTTTTCCAAGGGCATCCTAAAGTAATGTTTTGATAGAATCTCCTGCTCCCTCATCTTTCTTTTCGTCCCCCGTGTGTAGTCATCGAGGTTTGCGAGGCTGATCTTGAAAAGGTTCAACCAGATCAAGCCCTAACTCCTTATACCCCAACCTCTATGGGGACATGCAAAGAAGTATCGAGAAAGAGAAGATCGCTTTGATACCACTGATCCAAATTTATGTAGGAACACAATATAATAAATATATAACCTTAAATACAAATATGCAATGGAAATAACACTTCATTTCATTAATATCAAAGAAATGAAATTTTTTTACAGATAGAATGGAAATAAACTAGCTAGGGTGTTGGTAGCTTATCTCTGAGAAGAGATGTGGCAGCTATAGGCCTATGAACTCCCTATTACAATGAGGCTTGAAGGCCTATATACTATTTAGAAATAATTTAAAACCCTAAACATCCAAAAACCTAACCCTAGGAGACAAAACACCATACTATCGGCCCTGTCGGGGTAAATTGACACATCAATTTCCTAGGATCGTAACTTTGGCATACTATCTCTGTTTGATGAACAGGATACATTATTAGAATTATCTATCCAAGGACTACAAATTATGACAAAAAAATATTGAGTACCAATTACTCATATTCCATGGAGGTCTCACATTCCCAAAAAAAATTGTTTAGGGCCTCAAAATGACTCTGGAAGTTCAGGACTTGAAAAACTACCAAAAATAGTAAATTGTGCTACAATTATGAAAAATGAAAAACTAAAAGAAACGATGGTGGGGGTCCAAGTGGAATAGGTGTGTGGCCACCAATATCCACCGGGATCATTCCTCCCCCCTTAGGAAGTAATGGTCCCCATTGCGTTGAGTTCCTCCATGAGTTGAGGAAACTTCTGTTGAACTTGGTCCCTAGTGAGCCACTTTCCCTGGTGAAGGAGTTGGTTTGATTTGACAACTCGAGATAGTTGGATCATCTGTTGGCAAGTGTTATTGATATGTGTTTCCATAATCCGATTACTTGTGACTTTTTCCATGCATTCTGGGTTTAACTTTGTTGGTTTGATTTGTTTTTCCTTGTCAGATGTGTCCAGTAGAGGTGGAAAACAGGGCCGAAGGCGGTCCAAAATGAACACTGGGTGTAGAACAAGGAATGGTGGAATAGTAAGATTGAAGGCATTGTCCCCTACAAACTTGGTGATGGTGTATGACCTCGTAATATCCCAAAATAGGGATTTTTCTACACTATCGGGAATATCTTAAGATATTACGATGTGGAGATCCGATAGATAGACTCATATGATGTGTCCAAAAACACATAGCCTTCAATTGAGTGAAACAACGAAGCAAAAGGAAGAATGCCTACACATTCCCAAGTGGGGAAAATGCGTGAATTAGACCCCCGGAAATGTTATTTATGAAGATATGCGCTTTTAATGAGTGAAATAACGTTGGGTTCCCTTATAATATGATGTTAGGCCCTCACATACAAAAGGGATCATAAATAAATCCCTTTTGATATGTTAAACAGACCTCCGGGTCACTAGCAAATGAAAAATAGCCAAATCCCATGACTTGAGTTATGCGAAAAAGGACTCGAAGCATGATAGCGTTATTTTATGAGGGTTTCTATAGTAAAATGATAAAATAATATGGATCTAGAACTTTATGGAACAATATGCCAAGAAAAACAAAGATCTCGATCTCCTTATTGCATTATAAAGCTAACCCTGCAAGGGTTTCATGAAACTACATGTACAAGAAAGAGAAGATCCGAATATTCAGCTCAGAAAATGTAGTCTTACTACAAAATTATGAAAATATAGCTGAATAATACAAAAAGAGGGATGAGAATCCCTTCCTCTAGCTTTCCTGGGAGAAGGGTTGGCCCTTTCCCTAGGAAACCAGCTCGAAACAAAGGCATTAACCCCGTCGTAGCAACTCCGTGTAAAATGACGCAGCTCCTACAATGGAATGCGACTGTAGGGAGATGAGAAACACTTTGGCCCACCTGCCAAGATAAGAAATTTTCTCAGGGAATCTCCCTAGCTGATTTCTCAAGAGAAGGAAGGCACCCTCTACTGAGAAACAGACTCGGGAAGTGGTGTAAGAATCCTCCATCGCAACACCCAACAACTTAGCAATATACTTGCTACAAAAATAATGCTAGGACTAAATAATGATGCTTTTCCTTAAGCCTAGATGTGGAGCAATATCTGACAAGCTCTCCCAAGAGGCCTCTCAAGGGAAGAGGTGGGATTCCCGCTCGGGAACACCTAGTGCTACCCTACTAAACGATGAGGGGAAGCCAAGTCTAAACAGACAAGAACAAAAAGATCGAAATGAAAAAGCATGTTTTAAAAAAGGCCTCCATCCTCTACATATATATCAAGTGAACCTCTCCACATTGGGTCCCATCCACATGTGCCATCAAGCTCATGCAAGTTGTCCTCCACCAAAAACTCGCACTCGTCCAAAGGAGGTTCAATGTATCTGAGACGAAATTAGTTGACTTGGTCAAAGTTGATCGAATCAACATGTCCCCATCTCTTTTCACACCCAAGGGTGCTCAAATAAGTTTATTATTCTTACTCCTTTCACATTATGAGTGTTATTGATCCTTCTAAAGAGGGTTAATGGGCCTCCCTACCCATTTATTCACCTACCTAGTGATAAAACAAATCTAATATTCCATTTAGCTTGAAGGCTAAAAAATTTTGGAATATTACGAGTCCCTCCTCCCCAAATGTTGCTTGTCCTCAAGCAAATAAATAAGGAGAGAAAAATCCTCCCCCTCCTCTTCTTGTGGCCTCTTCATAAAAAAGTCTCAACCGATCGCTCAACATGATCCGCTACAATCGTCCTCCAATGTCCCCTCCCGAGCATGCAAAACCATATGGCTCACATCATAGAAAGGTGGAAGATGTAAGTGGAGACCTCCCTACCGTCCAATGGCCTCCTCATGGTAGGAGTGATGATGAACATGGGGAATATGATTCCCAATGAGTGACTCCCACACCCATGCTATCATCCAAATGAAATGAGCCAATTTAGTTAGCTCACAAAGATCCTCAACCCCTAGTTCATACAATGTGTTGGAGCTGCAGTGAGAGATTGAATCCTCCCAACGAAGTGGCTCCTCTCCCCACTTGTGATAAGTATGGGGCTGCTGTTGATCTTGGGCTGAAATGTCATGACCTCCAATAGTGGCCCAAGCTACCCCCATCAAACAAATAAACCATGAAGTGCCTCCTCCAAAAACTTAAATTCTCCAAATGGCTCCTCCCATATGAAGAAGAGAGATGTAATTTGGAAATCATGGGCTGCCCATTGCTCCTCTTGAAACATGCAGCATGCAAAGTAGGGAGAATCATACTCCCAATGGGAATCTCCAACTCACATCCCACTCTCCAAACAAAGCTACCCATGGACATAGAAATATCAAAGCAATACATGGAAGCAAAACCCAATAGAAACAAGTTTTCATGTGACAACCGGAAAGTGGGAACAAGGTCCCATACAAGGAACCCAGTGCATTGCATCTTGTGCTTGCATAAAATCAAACAAAAACAAGTGCTTTTCCAACCACTTGTTTTCTACCACAATCATCTTACCAGATATAAACATGAAAGTACAAAAGGGTGTCAATGGTGCACACCAAAAATCATGTGGCTTCCCCCCACAACCCACCAATGAGATAGCCAATATCAATGCTACAAATGGCTTCAAGTACATTATTATACAATATGCAAGAAGGAATAATCCTCTTTGGTACAATATGTTGCTCATAAAAAGACAAGAAGTACAAAACATAAGGTGTAATTGTACATTATCCATCATGCACTTGAGGTCTTGAGCTGAAATGGCTCAACTGAAATGCTCCCTTACTCCCAATGAGTAGGAAGGTGGTTGTGACATCCTCTCTATCACCATCTAGGCTATGCATCTCTCCATATGCCAAAATATGTCATGCTGAATGCCCTCCCAAATGAACTCCTCTACCAAGGAAAGATATGCATCAAAATGCATGGAGAAGAAGTCCTCATGTGCGTGCATGTAGCAACTTCTCCTTGAGCTTAGAAGCTCTAGTCAAGAATACTCCGCCATAAGAATAGATGACCATATCATCCACCCTATATCTGTCATCTCCATCCGTCTCATCAAGGATCATGCATGCACCAAGATCCTTGGAGTACTCTACCAATAGTCAAGACCTCCGAGTATGGATCAATTCCCCCCAAGAGACAGTCAGTTGGTATTCTGTATCTCAAGCTCTCTTCATGCTGTCGCTCGCTACTTTGACATCCCCCATGCCAAATTCTCCTCACAACTCTTTACCTCTCCAAAGTCCAAGAGTGGTGAACCAAATGGAAAGACTTATCTTACCAACTCCAAGTCCGGTGGTCTCCCCTGTGAAATGCCTCCATGTAGTGAGACATCCATGTCAAGAGAAGATTGTTCATATGGTTGGGAAACCTTGCCCTTACCCTCACGAAAGCGCAAACCAGCCTCCCTCCTCCATGCACCAACTCTCGAAATAGATAGGGGTGTGTGCTCCTCATCAAGTGACGATGTCCTTCCTCCCTACCTTCTCCTCCCATCAATCTCATCTCACAATCATGTTGCTTATTGATTTTACTTTTTCCTCCCATATGTGAGATCCTGGGGGACTCCTTGCAATGACACAAGAAACCCTCCTATTGGAGTGTGTGCTCCTCCTTTCCTCCGCATGAGGCACTATATATGCTTTAGATGTGACAGTACTCGTAACCCCCATCCTTCTCTTCATCTTCAATATGAATAGGAGGTAATCGCTTAATAAGAGGATCCTCCTTTGCAAAAGGACCCTTCATGCCCTCTTGTTCAAGGTTATGAAACATAGATCTTGCCTCCAACAAGGTATCATGTAAGATGTGATCTCCTTCAATAGGTTTCAAGTGGTTTTGAGTTTGCGAGTCCTCCCAACTTATGCAAAAGTTTCATTGGTTTAATTGTCTCATGTTTTGTATCAAATATTTCAACCAATATTTTAGTGAACTTTGAAAAAGAAGAAATATTAACATTTTTCAATGAAAATGACTCAAACATCCACCAAGAATAGGCCTTACCTTCAAAGTGCGACGTTGCAACTACGATGGCTTATTCTTCGTAAATCGAGTGCTGCTGCAAATAAGTACACAATTCCTCCAACCAAGCTTTGGCTGAGCAAGTTGGGGATCCACTCAAAGGTAGATAGAGAAAATATATCCATGTCATGTAGTCTGGATCCTCTCCACCTTGATCTTGCAGAACTCTTTGAAAGTAATATGATCTTCTAAACTTCTTAGTTTGAGATTCATACTCTTGCAAAAATTGCTAAGAGTTCCCTTCTCTCGGCATTTCCTCTTCTTTCATCTCTCTCATAGAAAAACATGGGCATTTGACTACACTTTGTGTATAATAGGGTGTAGCTGCAAGCTCACACCTATTATATATTAATCTAGATTCGACCCCTAGATCCAAACTCCTCAGTGAGATTCCATCTCTCCTTTCATCTTCTTAAGATTTTCATTGATGCACTCGCATGTATTTTGGAAGAAGCTTTGTGAGCCTATATTCAGTTTTTCCTCCACATAATGGAGTCTTATTTCTATTCATTTCTCCTTATCCGGATAGCTACATGGCTAAGTCTCCATAGGGCCGAGCCAAGATTGAAGCTTTGATACCACCGTAATATCCCAAAATAAGGATTTTTCTACACTATCAGTGAATATCTTAAGATATTCCAAATGTGGAGATCCAACGATATAGACTCATATGATGTGTCCAAAAACACATAGCCTTCAATTGAGTGAAACAACAAAGCAAAAGGAAGAATGCCTACACATTCCCAAGTGGGGAAAATGCAAGAATTAGACCCTCAAAAACGTTATTTACGAAGATCTGCATTTTTATCGAGTGAAATAACATTGGGTTCCCTTAGAATATGATGTTAGGCCATCACATACAAAGGGGGATCAGAAATAAATCCCTTTTGATATATTAAAACGGTACCTCTCACGCCTAATATTTGAAAAAATAGCCAAATCCCTTGACTTGAGTTATGCGAAAAATATCGAAGCATGTACAACGTTATTTTATGAGGGTTTCTATAGTAAAATTATAAAATAACATGGATCTAGAACTTTATGGAACAATATGCCAAGAAAACAGAGATCCGATCTCCTTATTGCATTATAAAGCTAACCCAACAAGGGTTTCGTGAAACACATGTACAAGAAAGAGCAGATCTGAATATTCGACTCAAAAAATGTAGTCTTACTGCAACATTACAGAAATATAGCTGAATAATACAAAAAGAGGGATGATAATCCCTTCCTATAGCTTTCCGGGAGAAGGGTTGGCCCTTTCCCTAGGAGACTAGCTCGAAACAAGGGCCTTAACCTCGCTACAAAGCAACTCGTGAAAAATGACACAGTTCCCGCAAGGGATCTGCATTGTAGGAGATGAGAAACACTTTAGCCTACTGCCAAGATATGAAATGTGCTTAGAATCTCCTTAGCTGATTTCTTAAGAGAAGGAAGGCACCCTCTACTAAGAAACAGACTCTAAGTGGTGTAAGAATCCTCCATCGCAACAGCACAACTTAGAAATATCCTACTACGTAAATAATGCTCGGGTCCGAAGAATGATGCTTGGCCTTGAGCCCGGATGTGGAGAAATACCAGACAAGCTCTCCCAAGAGGCCTCTCAAGGGAAGAGGTGGGATTCCCGCTCGAGAACACCCAATGCTACCCTCGCTAAACAAGAAGGGGAAGCCAAGTCTAAACAAACAAGATCAAAAGATCGAAATACAAAAGCATGAATAACAAAGGCCTCCATCCTCTCCATATATAGCAAGTGAACCTCTCCACATGGGTCCCATCCACATGTGCCATCAAGCTCATGCAAGTTGTCCTCCACCAAAACTGCGCTGTCCAAAGGAGGTTCAATGTATCTAGATAGCTTAGTTGACTTGGTCAAAGTTGACTCGAATCAACATGTCCCCATCTCTATTCACACCCAAGGGTGCTAAAATAAGCTTCTTATTCTTACTCTTTTCACATTTAGGAGTGTTATTGATCCTTCTAAAGAGGTTAGTGGGCCTCCCTACCCATTTATTCACCTACCTAGTGATGAAACAACTCTAATATTCCATTTAGCTTGAAGGCTAAAAATTTGGAATATTATTATGGCCCATATCAGAGTGGGTGAAGCTTGCGGTGGGGTCCAATGAGGCACTCCTTTTGCAAATGTAGCCACACTCTGTAGCCCACCTAGAAGTTGTGTGGAACCTGATGTTGATCATGTCGTTGCTTGTACTTAGCATTAGCTATGTCCAATATTTCATGAACCTGTTGGCGGATGTGCTGAATGTGCTCAATGAATTTGTTCAACTTGCGCTCGTGACCACATATGCCAAATCGGCCCGAGTACACATGGTAAATGTATGGCTAAATGGTAATGGGAGACACTGGTTTGAATTGCACGCCCACCGTAAAGTGGTTGTGGTTGATTGAGCCGTGGAGAGTTCCCACATAGCTATGTTGTACAACGAGAGGCTCTCTATCCCATGTATGTATGGATGTTTTTAGTTGTACATGTGCATAATGTGTACGATAATTCTCATTAATACCTCTGTCCGACCATTAGTTTGGGGATGCAAAAAGTTATGGACTTGGTGATCTGCTTGGTTTCCAACGTTGACCAGAGGTCGATATTCAAATGTGCTGGGGAACCTGTTGTCTCGATATGAGATGTTAGACTGTGGGATCCCAACGTGCACCCACACTCATTCAAATAAGAGTTTAGCAGTGGCTTCTGCTGTGATATTCTTCTTGCAGGTTTCCATAATGGCCATCTTCGAGAATCTATCGATGACCACAAAAACAGAGTTGTTTCCATGCTTAATATAAGGAAGGCCTGATATGTAGTCCATGGGTATGGATTCCCAAGGTCGACTAGGGGTAGATAGTGGAGTATAGAGGCCTTTCTTCTTGATGGTCAGTTTGGCAATGGCGCAAGCGGTGCAGGATCTAATGTACTTCCCGACATCATGTCGAAGGTTCGGCCAATAGAAATACTTCTAAGCAAGATCGCCATTAAAACATCAACCCCGAAATTCCCAATGACCCGACTGTAGTGCGCTTCCCAAACCATCTTGGCATGCTCGCTTTAAGGAACACAAAGGTGTCCCAGGTTACATAACAGTGCATCCTGGAGGTGAAAATTTGGAACTTTGTTACCCTCCAAGAGCATCTTGTATGTGTGGCCGAATTCTGGATCACTTCTGTAGAGAAGCGTCCAATCAGAAGTCTCGTGCCCATAAGAGTTGAGAACGATGGTTAGTCCCACAATCGGTGGTTCACTGAGGGAGTCTGCAACAATATTGGTGCTGCCCTTTTTGTACTTGATGTTCAAATGAAACTCTTGCAGGCATCTGGACCACTTTTGATGGCGATCGTCTTGCAACTTCCCTTGTGTTTGTATGAAATACATGGGTTGGTGGTATGTGTGGATGACTGTTTTCTTCCCCAAAATGTAATGCTTCCATTTTCGGCAAGCCTGCACAATGGAATACATCTCTTTTTCATAAGTGGCATACTTCCAAATTGTTTTGGAAAGTGTCTTACTATGATATGCCACAAGATGTCCCTGTTGAGTAAGATTTACCCCAAGAGCATAGTCAGAGGCATCTGTCTTGATCTCAAATGGTTGTTGCAAGTATGGTAATGTGAGCACTGGTGCATAGCAGAGGCCATGTTTCAACTCTATGATTGCCTTCTGTTGAGATTCAGACCAAAATAATTTTTCTTTTTCTCCTCCCTTGGTGACTTGACTCAAGGGCCAAGTGATATGAGGGAATCCCAACACGAACTTGTGGTAGAAATTAGCAAGACCTAGAAAGTTAAGAAGATTTGTTAGTGTGGTTGGGGCTAGCCAATCCTGAATGAATTGGATCTTGGTTGGATCCACATGCACCCCCCACTAATCAATAACGTATCCCAGATATTGAACCTAGTTCATGCCAAATGCGCACTTGTCCAAATCAGACGCAACTTGTGTTGTTGCAGTGTTTGGAGGACATGTAGGATGTGGTGGAGGTGCTCTTCCCAAGTTTGGTTGAAGATCAAGATGTCATCCAATTACACTACTAAAAATGAATTGGTGAATGGCCACAATATGTCGTCCATTAGCCTCATGAAGGTTGAGGGAGCATTCATCAACACAAAAGGCATGACCAACCATTCGGAAAGGCCATCCTTAGCTTTGAAGGTAGTCTTCCACACATCAGACGGTTTGATTGGTACCTGGTGATACTCAGACTTCAAGTCGATCTTGATAAAATATTTCACCCCTTTGAGTTGGTCTAGAAGTTCATCAATCTGTGGGATTGAGTACCTATTCCAGACAGTGATCTTGTTTAGTGCCCGATAGTTAATACATAGTCTCCAAGTCCCATCCTCCTTCTGAACCAACACGATCGGGATTTGACACGGTGATGAAATTGGCTGAATGTGACCTTTCTGTAGCATCTCCTGAATCTACCTCTTGATTTCATCATTCTCCATAACAGAGCATTGATAGATCAATCCATTGGGCAATGACATACCTAGGATATGGGATGCTTGACGTGACAGTCTAGAGGCACCCCTGCGGGTGAGGTGAAGACACCCCCGTACTCCTCCACAACCTTGTCCATTTGTTGTTGTCGTGTAGAGGAGCCCTTTCTAGAGGTCTTTTCCATAGTATTCTTCTTTCCCTGAGGGCAGATCATCAGGAAAAAAAATTTCCTGATTTTGAAAAGGAGCTTACTACAATTATTTTTCGTAACCAAAGTGATAGTGGTAGGCAGTGGTACCTCTGGTATACTATACAACTTATTACCCAAAGTAACAATAAAAACACTAGGTTGGGACTCAAACACAACATTTTTCTTCCATAAGTATGGTTGGCCTAATAATACATCATAAACATCAAGAGGAGAAATGTCACATAATACCTCATCGGCGAAGGGCTTGATGTTGTAGGGAAGGTAGCACTACTCACTGACGTGGAGATCATGTCCCTGGTGAAGCCACCTGATGTTGTACAGTTGTGGGCATGATTTGGTCGGCAAGCCCAACCGCTTCATGACTTCTATTGAAATGAGGTTATTTTAGCTCCCACTATCTAAAATGAACTATAGTGGGGAACCCTTTACCCACATATGGGAGTGGAAGAGACGCTTCTCCTACTATATATCTTTTCATTCTTCCTTTTGGATCTTCACGGTGGCAATGGTGGCGTTGGGCTCCGTATTGATAATATGATTCCCTTTGTCATTCCCCTTCTCAATTTCTGATTCAAATTTGAAGCATGCATCTAATTCAGAAGCCTCCATCTTAGCCACCAGTGCCTGCTTGGCCTAACACTCACTTTTTTTGTGAGTGGAGCTCTTATGGAACTCACATCACTTTCTCGTGTCCTTCTTTAGCTTCACGATGTTGATATTTTCTTACGGCTTTTTCCTTTTTTCTGTGGTTTGGGGAAACATTTCCCTTGCTTTTTATTTGCAAATCCAAAGTCTCGCTTATTTTGTTTGAATTTCTGCTCAATCTTGGCAGTATATCGGTATGTCATACCAAGTGAGGAGATGTCAAGGAACTCCATTTACTCTTGAATTTATCTGTGCATAAAATTTCGGTACTTCAGCACCAAATTTTTCTCCAAATATTTCATACCCAACTTTATGTGCAAGGTATGGAACAGATTCATCAACTCATGCACATCTTGATCCCTTTTCTACCACAGTGTAGTCCATTATATGTACTTGTCCTCATAGCTCCCCATGGGATAATATTGTTCCTTGATGGCATCTCAAAATAATTCCAAGTTGGTATGACCGAGAATAGAGAGGGTTCCCCCTCATCCTTTTTCTCATAGTAGGTTTCCCAGCAGTCCTTGACATGGGGGACAACTCTGAGGAGTGAAAAAAACTCTTATCCTAGTCAGAAAAGTCGTGAACTGAGAAATATCATTCTAATAGATTTAATCATCTATATACGGCATCTAGATCTATTTGGCCACCAAATAGGGGAATTTCAAAGTTTAATTTTACCTTAAAAGGGGGTATGACTCTAAAGTGGCTATTGGATGCAGATGCACCTCTAGTGGGAAGTCATTAAAGGATCTGAATAAAGTTATCTATCATTGTGCCCCTTTGTTTTTCAAGGGCCTCCTAGAGAAATATTTTGATAGTATCTCCTACTTCTTCATCTTTATTTTCGTCCCCCATGTTTGGTTGTCGGGGTTTTCGAGGTTGATCTTGCAAAGGTTCAACCAGATCGATCCCTAAATCCTTATACCCTGACCTCGTTGGGGACATGCAAAGAAGGATCGAGAAAGAGCATACCGCTCTAATAACACTGATCCAAATTTATGTAGGAATACAAAATAATACATATATAACCATAAATACAAAGATGTAGCATAAATAACCGTATTCATTTCATTAATATCAAATAACTGAAATTTGTTTACAGATAGAATGGAAATAAAATAACTAGGGCGCTGGTAGCTTATCTCTAAGAAGATATGTGGTGGATGTAGGCCTCTTAACTCCCTATTACAATAAGGCTTGAAGGCCTATATATTATTTAGAAACAATGGAAAACCCTAAACATCCAAAAACCTAACCCTAGGAGATGAAACACCATACTATGGGTCGTAACTTTGGCATACTATCTATGTTTGATGCAAATGATACATCGTTAGAAATATCTACCTGAGGACTACACATGCTGAGAGAAAATATCGAGTCTCAATGAATCAAATTCTTTTGTGGTCTCACATTCTCAGAAAACATCATTTAGGGCCTCCAAACGGCTCCGAAAGTTGAGAACCCGAAAAATTACCAAAAATAGTAAATTTTGCTACAATTATGGAAACTGAAAAACTGAAAGAAAAAATGTTGGTGTTCCAAGTGGAATAGGTGGGTTGCCACCAATATCCACCTAGATCATTCCTCCCCCCTTAGGAAGTAATGGTCTCCATTGCGTTGAGTTCCTCCATGAGTTGAGGAAACTTCTACTGAACTTGGTCCTTGGTGAGCCACTTGCCCTGGTAAAGGAGTTGGCCTACTTTGAAAACTCGATATAGCTGGATCCACTGTTGGCAGGTGTTCTTGATATGTACGTCCATAAACTGATCAATCATGGCTTGTTCCATGAAGTCTGGGTTTAACTTTTTTGGTGTGATTTGTTCTACCATGTTGGATATGTCTAGTAGAGGTCGAAATAGAGCCGAAAGCAGTCCACAATGAACACTAGGTGTAGACCAAGGAATGGTGGAATAATAAGCTAAAATTCATTGTCCCCAACAACCTTGGTGATGGTTTATTACCCATATCAGAGCAAGCGAAGTTTGCGGTGGGGTCTAGCGAGGCGCTCCTTCTACAAATGTAGTCACACTATGTTTCCCACCTGGAAATTGTGTGGCACCTGATGTTGATCATTTCGTTGCTTGTACTTAGAATTAGCTCTGTCCAATATATCATGAACTTGTTGGCAGATGTGTTGAATGTGCTCAATGAATTTTTTCACCTTGGCAGCTTCGGACTGGACATGAGTTTAATCGGTCTTAGTAGTTGCAAATGGCATGGATACGTCAGTGGGACATAGTGGCTGGAATCCCAAGCCCACCTAAAAGTGTATTTGGTTGGTTGAGATGTGGAGGGCCCGGTTATAGCTATGTTGTAAAAATGGGAGGCTCTCATCCCATGTGCATGGATGCTTTGAGTTGTATATGTGTAGAATGTGTACAATCATCTTGTTGACGACTTCTATTTGGCCATCAATTTGGGGATAGAAATTTGTGGACTTGGTGATCTTGGTTTCCAACAATGACCAGAGATTGGCCCAAAATGTACTGAGGAAACTGTTGTACCAATCTGAGATGATAGACCATAGGATCCCAAAGTGTACCCACGCTCGTTCAAAGAAGATTTTAGAAGTGACTTTTGCTGTGATATTCTTCTTGCAAGCCGCCATAATGGCCATCTTTGAGAATCTGTCTATGACTAGGAAAACATTGTCATTGCCATGCTTCGTAGAAGGAAGGCCCGGCATGTAATCCATGGAGATGAATTCCCAAGGTCCACTAGGGGTAGGTAGCAGAGTATAGAGGCCTTGCTTCTTTATGGTTGGTTTGGCAATAGAGCAGGCAGTGCAGGATATGATGTAATTCCCAACATCATGTCGAAGGTTTGGCCAATAGAAATACTTTTGCAGTATTGCCACTTTTTTCTCAACCCCAAAATGCCCAGCGACTTGACTGTAGTGCGCTTCCCAAATAATCTTGGCAAGCTCACTTAAAGGAACACAAAGGTGTCCCAGGTGACATAACAGTGCATCCTGGAGGTGAAAATTTAGAACTCGGTTACCCTCCAAGAGCATCTTGTATGTGTGGCCGAATTTTGGCTCGCTCTTGTAGAGAAGCGGCCAATCAGAAGTCTCGTGCTTGCAAGAGTTGAGCACGATGGTTATCGCCATGATTGGTGGTCAGATGAGGTAGTCTGCAACATTGTTGGTGCTACCCTTCTTTTACTTTCTGTTCAAATGAAATTGTGTCAGATATGTGGACCACTTCTGATGGCGATTGTTCTACAACTTCCCTTGTGTCTGTATGAACTGAAGGGGTTGGTGGTCTATGTGGATGATCGTTTCCTTCTCCAAAATGTAATGCTTCTATTGTTAGCAAGCCTGCACAACGGAATACATCTCTTTTTCATAAGTGGGATACTTTTAGACCATGTCAGACAGTGTCTCACTATGATATGCCACTTGATGCCCCTATTGAGTAAGAATTGTCCCAATAGCATAGTCAAAGGCATCTGTCTTGATCTAAAAATTTTGTCGCAAGTCTGGTAATGTGAGCACAAGGGAAGAGCAGAGGTAATTTTTCAATTCTATGAATGCCTTCTATTGAGATTCCGACAAAAATAATTTTGCTTTCTCTCCTCCCTTGGTGACTTGACTCAAGGGCCAAGTGATATGAGAGAATCCCAACACGAACTTGTGGTAGAAATTAGCAAGACCTAGAAAGTTAAGAAGATTTGTTAGTGTGGTTGGGGCTAGCCAATCCTGAATGAATTGGATCTTGGTTGGATCCACATGCACCCCCCACTAATCAATAACGTATCCCAGATATTGAACCTAGTTCATGCCAAATGCGCACTTGTCCAAATTGGCACACAACTTATGTTGTCGCAGTGTTTGGAGGACACATTGGATGTGGCGAGAGGTGCTCTTCCCAAGTTTGGCTAAATATTAGGATGTCATCCAAGTACAATACCACAAATGAGTTCGTGAATAGCCACAAGATGTGCAAGATTTCCTCCATCGGCCTCATGAAGTCCATCAGCCTCATGAATTTTGTGGGATCATTCGTCAACTCGAAAGGCATGACCAGCCATTCGAAAAGTCCCTGTTAGGCTAAATTGTTACATCAATTTCCCAGGGTTGTAACTTTGGCATACTATCTTCGTTTGATGTACATGATACATCGATAGAAAGATATATCCGAGGACTAAAAATTATGAGAGATAATATTAAGTTTGAAAGAATCGTATTTTAAAAAGGTCTTACATGTCCAAAAAATGTCGTTTAGGGCCTCAAAACAACTCCGTAATTTCAAGACCTGAAAAACTGCCAAAAATAGTAAATTGTGCTACAATTATGGAAACTAAAAACCTAAAAGAAACAATGGTGGGGGTCCAAGTGGAATAGGTGGGTGGCCACCAATATCCACCTGGATCATTACTGCCCCCTTAGGAAGTAATGGTCCCCGTTGCGTTGAGTTCCTCCATGAGATGAGGAAACTTCTGTTGAACTTGGTCCCTGGTGAGCCACTCGACCTCATGAAGGAGTTGGCCTACTTTGACAACTCGATATAGTTGGATCCTCTAATGACAGGTGTTCTTGATCTGCGTGTCCATAATCTGATCAATTGTGGCTTGTTCCATGTAGTCTGGGTTTAACTCTTTTGGTGTGAGTTGTTCTGCCATGTCGGATGTGTCTAGTAGAGGTGGAAAGTAGGGCCAAAGGTGGTCCACAATGAACATTGGGTGCATACCAAAGAATGGTGGAATATTCATCTTGAAGGCATTATCTGCTACAACCTTGGTGATGTTGTATGGCTGATATTGAAGCAGGTGAAGCTTGTGGTGGGGTCCAGGGAGGTGCTCCTTCTGCAAATGTAGCCACACTTTGTCGCCCACCTAGAAGTTTTGTGGCACCTGATGTTGATGATGCCATTGCTTGTACTTAGAATTTGCTTTGTCCAATATGTCATGAATCTGTTGGTGGATGTTATGAATGCATCAATGAAATTGTTTGCCTTGGCAGCTTCAGACTGGACATGAGCCAAATCGGCCTGAGTAGTTGCAAATGGAATGGCTATGTAAATGGGACATATTGGCTGGAATCCCAAGTCCACCTGACAAGGGATGTGATAGGATGAGTTGTGGATTTCTCGGTTATAGCTATTTTGCATAAATGGGAGGCTCTCATCCCATGTGTGTGGATGCTTTGAGTTGTACATGCGCATAATTTGTACAATCATCCTGATGATGACCTCTTTCTGGCCATCATTTTGGGGATGGAAAGTTGTGGACTTGGTGAGCTTGGTGTCCAGCATTGACCAGAGGCTGGAATAAAATATATTGAGGAACATGTTTTCCTGATTTTAGATGATAGACTGTGGGATCCCAAAATGTACCCACACTTTTTCAAATAAGAGTTTAGCAGTGGCTTCTACTGTGATATTCTTCTTGGAGGCCACCATAATGGTCATCTTCAAGAATATGCTGACGACCACGAAAACACAATTGTTGCCATGCTTAATAGAAGGAAGGCCCAACATGTAATCCATGGACATGTATTCCCAACATCGACTAGGGGTAGGCAGAAGAGTATAGAGGGCTTTCTTCTTGATGGTCCGTTTGGAAATGGTGCAGGCAGTGCAGGATCTGATGTACTTCCCGACATCTTGTTGAAGGTTTGGTCAATAGAAATACTTCTGCAGTATTGGCGCTTCCCAAATCATCTTGGAACGCTCACTTGAAGGAACACAAAGGAGTCCCAAGTGACATAGCAGTGCATCCTAGAGGTTAAAATTTGGAACTCGGTTACCCTCCAAGAGCGTCTTGTATGTGTGGCGGAATTTTGGATCACTCTTGTAGAGAAGCGGCCAATCAGAAGTCTTGTGCCCATAAGAGAGAAGCACGATGGTTATCGCCACAATCGGTGGTCGGCTGAGGGAGTATGCAACATTATTGGTGTTTCCCTTCTTGTACTTGATATTAAAAAAGAACTATTGTAGATATGTGGACCACTTCTGGTGGTGATAATTCTGAAACTTCCCATGTATCTCTATGAACTACAACGGTCGGTGGTCTGTGTGGATGATCGTTTCCTTCACCAAAATGTAGTTCTTCCATTGTCGAAAAGTTTGCACAATGGAATACATCTCTTTTTCATAAGTGAGATACTCTAGACTGTGCCATACAATGTCTCACTATGATATGCCACTGGATGCCACTATTGAGTAAGAATTTTCCCTTTAGCATAGTCAGAGGCATCTGTATCAATCTCAAATTGTTGTTGCAAGTCTGGTAATGTGAGCACTGGGGTAGAGCAGAGGTGATTTTTCAATTCTATGACTGCCTTCTGTTGAGATTTCGACCAAAATAATTATGCTTTCACTCCTCCCTTGGTGACTTGACTCAAGGGCCAAGTGATATGATAGAATCCCAACATGAACCTGTGGCAGAACTTAGCAAGACCCAGAAAGCTACGAAGCTCTGTTAGAGTGGGGTGGGCTAGCCAATCCCGAATAAATTGGATCTTGGTTAGATCCACATGCAGCCCTCACTCATCAATAGTGTATCCCAGATAATGAACCTAGGTCATGCAAAAATTTCACTTCTCCAAATTAGCACACAACTTGTTTTGTCGCAATGTTTGGAGGACCTGTTGGATGTGGTGGAAGTGCTCTTCCCAAGTATGGCTCAATATTTGGATGTCATCCAAGTACACTACTACAAATGAGTTGGTGAATGGCCGCAAGATCTCTTCCATCAGCCTCATGAAGGTTGCAGAATCATTTATTCATTCGAAAGGCATGACCATCCATTTGAAAAGACCCTCCTTGGATTTGAAGGTAGTGTTCCACACATTGGATGGTTCGATTGGTACCTAGTGATACCCGGACTTCAAGTCGATCTTGCTAAAATATTTTTCCTCTTTGATTTGGACCAAAATGTCATCAATATGTGGGATTAGGTACCTATTCCAACCAGTGACCTTGTTTTGTGCCCGTTAGCCAATACAGAGACTCCAAGTCCAATCCTTCTTCTACACAAACACGATCGGGATCCCACAGGGTGATGAACTTGGCTGGATCTGAACTTTCTGCAGCAACTCCTGAATCTGCCACTTGAGTTCATCATTCTGCAGAACAGAGCATTGATAGATTGGTCCATTGGGTAGTGGCGCACCTGGGATCAGATCGATGGGGTGCTTGACCTGGAAATACAAAGACACCCATGCGGGTGAGGTGAAGATGTCCCCGTACTCCTCCATGACCTTGTCCATTTGTTGTTGTCATGCGGAGAAGCCTTGTCTAGAGGTCGAGGCCAAAGTATTATTCTTTCCCTGAGGGTAGATCATCAGAGAAAAAAAAAAAAAATCCCGGTTTTGGAAATGAGCTTACTACATTGTTTTGTAGTAACCAAAGTGATAGCGGTAGGTGGTGGTACCTCTGGTATCTTGTACAACTTATTTCCCAAAGTAACAATAATAGCATGAGGTCGAGACTCATACATAGCTTGTTGCTTCCATAAGTATGGTTGGCCTAATAATACATCACAAACATCAACAGGATTAATGTCACATAATACCTCATCGGTGAAGGGATTGATGTTGTAGGGAAGGAGGCACTGATGGTTGACGTGGAGATTCCATCCTTGGTGAAGCCACGCGATGGTGTATGGTTATGGGTGTGCTATGGTAAGAAAGCCCAACCATATTCATGACTTCTACTCAAATGAGGTTATTTTGGCTCCCACTATTGACAATGAAATGTAGCAGGGAACCCTTTACCCACATCTAGGAGTGGAAGAGACGCTCCTCCTCCTCTGAATCTTTCAGTTCTTTCGTTGGTATCTCCATGGTGGCAATGGCGGCGTTTGGCTCTGCATTGATAATCTGCTTCCCTTTTTCATTTCCCTTCTTAGGTTCTAATTTAGATTGGGAGCATGCATCTGAGACAAAAGCCTTCATCTCAGCCACCAGTCCTTGACATGGGGGGTGGCTCTAAGGAGTGAAAAAATAATCTTCTCTCGGTTGGAAAGGTCATGAACCGAGAAATATCCTTCTAATAGATTCAACCATATATCTATGGCGCTTGCATCTATTTTGGCCACCAAATATGGAAATTTCAAAATTTACTTGTACCTTAAAAGGGGTTGTGCCTCCAGAGTGGTTGTTGAATGCAGATGCGCTTCCAGTGGGTATTCATTGAAGGATTTGGGAAAAATTATCCATCATCGATTTCCTTTGTTTTTCGAGGGCCTCCTCCAGAAATATTTTGATTGGATATCCTGCTCCCTCATCCTTTTTTTCATCCCCCATGTGCGGTCGTCAGGGTTTGCGAGGCTGATCTTGCAAAGGTTCAACTAGATTGAGCCCTAACTCCTTATACCTTGACCTCGTTGGGGGCATGAAAAGAAGGATCGAGAAAGAGAAAATCGCTCTTATACCATTGATCCGAATTTATGCAGGAACACAAAAGAATACATATATAACAATAAATACAACGATGCAGTGGAAATGACACTTCATTTAAATAACATCAAAGAATTGAAATTTTTTTACATAGAGAATGGAAATAAACTAGCTAGGGCACTGGTAGCTTATCTCTGAGAAGAGATGTGGCGGCTACAGGCCTCTGAACTCCCTGTTACAATGAGGCTTTAAGGCCTATATATTATTGAGAAACAATAGAAAACATTAAACATCCAAAAACCTAACCCTAGGATATGAAACACCAGATTATGGCCCCGTCGGGGTAAATTAGTACATCATTTTTCCTAGGGTCATAACTTTGGCATACTATCTCTGTTTATCGCACATGATACATCGTTAGAAATATCTATTCGAGGACTACAACAGCTAGTAGAAAATATTGAGTCTATAATACTCATATTTGTCGAAGGTCTCATGCCCAAAAAACGTTGTTTAGGGCCTCAAATCGGCTCCAGAATTTCAGGACCCGAAAAACTGCCAAAAATAGTAAATTGTGCTACAATTATGGAAATTGAAAAACTGAGAGAAACAATGGTGGGGGTCCAAGTGGAATAGGTGGGTGGCCACCAATATCCACCTGGACCGTTGTATCTGGCCAATTCCTGAATCCCATCCTTGCCTTTTTACTTCTTGATTCCCATAAACAACCCTAGATGGTCGAATCCCTGGATCCACCCAACTCTAGTTGAGAATAATCCATCTCAGCGCACATCCAGTGATGCCCATGTGTGATTTTCCCCATCCATTAACGGGCCCTCAGATTCCTCAAATCCAGAAATCTAAGCAGCTATGAAGGGAGTAATTTGGTCTGGATGAGATCTAGGTCACACACAAAGGAAATACGCTTTGCCAACTCTAGACCCTAGATCACCTAATTACACCAATGCATGAAGAAAAAAGGATGTACAAAAATTTGATGAATTTATTAAGTTAAGAGTGCACTGCTAAAATTCCAAAATTCTTTGAGGAGATGATCGAGGTTTGATAATTGGCCTCCAACAATTGAAATAAATTTTCAACTCAACTCTTACATATTTTATTAGGAATTCCTTAATATGGTGATTTTTGAGTAAATAATTGGAGTTAAAATCTAAATAATAGTAACAAGAAAATTTGAAGAGATTTATAGTTTACACAACTTTCATAATATTTGAGCCTACGAATATAACCATGTAAGCACTCAACCCCAAAGATACAAATTACTTATAAGTCATGAATAGGGTAGCAAAGCCATGGTACTAATAGCCACTGAAACTAGATATAGATGGAAATAAGTGTAACAACAACTTTAAATCATCCACACATAAATTTTCTTGATTATAGTAACATTCATTCATAGAAAAAGGAATTCATAGCATGTTATCCAAAGATTCATAACTCTATACTTATCTGAATTATTGAAACATCTAGCAACTAAAGGATAGACTTCAACTGTCTGACCAACCATATGTTGGTGACACTACAATATCTCTTGCAGCTAACCACCCCCAAGCTAGATCAAAAGTCTTATGGGATACTTACTCTAGGAAAAATATCACACCAAGTCTTGGTCAACACTTAGATGATGGATTCCATTGTCTATGTGTTTTATCAACTTCTCTCTTATAGTAAGCACCATAATGACTCTATTACTCTCTGATATCAATCAGAGTCTCCACCCAAGAACTAGAAGGGTATTCTTAATTCCAGGAGACCAAATCCATTATTTAAGTGGTTTATCTATTGTCTTTTCATGGAAAGCACTACAAAGACCTTTATTCCATTGTCTGGGTGATTTATAAACTATTCTAACAAGCACCACAATAGCTTAGCTTACCCTGTCAATTGTTTTATATGTAGAAATTCCTTGTAGATTCAAATTGCTAATTGTAATTTACTAATATAATATTCTTGAATCTACACTAAAAACCCTTGTTATCTTTATATTTCATTAGTCAGAAAATACTAGAAGATTACAATGATTTTCTCAAGCCCAAGAAACCTCTACACTAACTCTATCTCTCTTAATCCTTCCTAGACAATCTTAGGCGAATAATTAACCAAAATTTGGCTTGCCCAAGTCCTTATTTCCTTGCATTGTTTCCTTGGGAATTAGCCCTCATTAATTAGGGAAATTCCTCATCCACAAATACAAAATACATCTTAGGCCTTCTTCTAATTGCATAATCAACATTAGGGGAATTTTGAGGTCTAAAATGGGCCTCCTAAGGAAATTATAAAATAATAGGGCAAATAATAAAATAATATTAGATTACATCATCAAATTTTAGAGGGAAAAAAGAAAAAACTATTTCTTCAACTCATATTTTCAACTTGTCTCCCTATGGGTTTACTCAAATTTTGAGCGGAAACACTCATTTGATGAAAAATTTGATTCTTCATCCAAGGAGTACTCATGTTGCATACTTTCTATGGACCCTATTACATGAAAAATGTGACTGCAATCATGTTTTTTCATGTATTTCCCATTTTTTTTGTAGTAGGGTCCATCGAAAGTATGCAACATGGGTACTCCTTGGATGAGGAATTAAATTTTGCATCCAACGAGTACTCCCACTTGAAATTTGAGTAAAACCTTATGGAGATAAGTTGAAAATGTGAGTTTAAAAATCAGTTTTATTATTTTTTATTTTTTTTACTTTTTTACTCCAAAAATGGTGAATAATCCCCCATGGTTGACATCATCATCTTGAATCTTATTGGTTCGTATGAAGTTTATTTTGGTTGTAAATTTTCCTTAGGAAGCCCATTTTAGACCTCAAAATTCCCCTAATGATACCTCGATCCTCCCTCTTGAAAATGCCTTAGTCAATATATCTGCATCTTGTTCCTCTATAGGAATGTACTTTAGCATCATGATCCGCATTTGCTCACAGTCTCGTAGATGGTGGTACCAGATGTCAATATGGTTGGACTGATCATGAAAAACTGGATTCTCAAAGAGCTTTATACAACTCTGATTGTCACATTAAATCACTATAGGATCCAACTACTAACCAAATAATCCAACAAGGATCTTCCTCATCCAGATAGCCTCACAAGTTTCTTAACTAGCAACCATATACTCTGATTTTGCGGAATTGAGAGCAAATGATATATGCTTCTTGTTGTACTAGGAAATTGATGTTGACCTAGTACTAAAGATGCCCTCTGATGTGTTCTTCTTGTCTTATGGACTCACTAACCAATCTGCATCTGTGAATGTTGGCTCTTTTGGGCTTGACCTAGGTTCGTCTAGTACTTCGCGCCAACAAAACCCTCAAACACCAACCCTTTCATAAATGACATGCAAGCATATCGTAGTCTTACCCGAGGTGGCTATGGGTGGTTGCAGAACCATGTTTCTGCAACCTTGAGGGACTGTGCGAGATGGCTTTTACTTCACTTTTTTGTATTTTACTTAGTCTTCTGGCATACATATAACTATTGCGTTGTATAACTTAAATACTTACTTCGTCACATTTATTTTAGCATAAGCATATCATAGAAAAATATAAATTTCACTATCATAACATTTACTAGCAATCAATACTTCGCATCCACAGATAGAAAACAAACAAAAAAATACACATAAATACATTATATTTCCAAAAACTTATTCTTCTTTATTAAGATGAATATTTTCAATACATTCAGCTTCTCAGCCTATGCACACAGTTGCAGGTGGTATGTGCACTAAGTTGTAGACTCTTCCAAGGTCTTTGCGCACTCAGCTATGAAGCCTTTCCTTAAGGCCCAAAATACAAAACAAAATATTCAATGTCTTGTGCTCCTCAATACCTATCCTCCTCTCTTTTCAACAAAGAATTACATTTCTTTATATACATTACATAGCTACAAAATGATGGTCCACATACCATGGGCTTGACAAAAAAATCAAATAAAACCCCAATACCTATTACAAAATGAAGGGATTCGACCCACTGCAAAGCCCCTAGATCATAGCTCGGTAAATATAACTTCGCGGTACTACGCAATCAGCTCCTCAAAATGAAAATTATTTGACCAAAATTCGACCACGTTGGGTCTCACCAAACAGTGTTCCAACACTCACGTGTGACTCGTCTCGAGTCACTTAGCTGTTGTGCCCCGAATATTTGATGTGATGCTCATGTAGGTGGCTTTATATAGCTGAACTATTTATGTTGCTTGATTTTCCTCTCGGTGCACTTCTTCCAGTAGTGCCTATGTTGTTGGTCTGACAGTATTCTGCATCACTTCTTTATCCCTCTATCATATCTCCTTGAGCCTTTCATCTACTTCCTACAAAAGTTGGAGGGCCTCATCCTGCCACGACTAAGTCCTCTCTGTCAAAATCTATTGTTTTCTCTGAAGGTATTCAATTTGATTTTGAAGAGTCTTCCCTTTAGTGATTAGGGTGAGCCTCTACAAGACTGTTAAGGTCTTCAAAGTTTCCCAAATTTCTTCTAGCTGCCTTTTCTTCACCTGGAGCTCCTATTTAATCCTCTGAATATTTGGATCCTCCTGTAGTGAGGTCCAAATCTGCATAGTTTCATCTAGTAGTTTTCCAAAATCCACCACTATGTCAGAGATGCCTTGTATTGTAGATTTTAGATCCATCTCCCTCTTCTCACTTACTTCTGATGGCGCAATTGACTTCAGCCTCCTATACAACTCAGTAATATTCACTTCATACTCAAAATTCATCTCCACGAACTTATTCTTTGAATCCTTTACTGCGATTCCAAGCTTCAGGACCTTCTCTTCTAGTGACTCTTCTTCACGGGCGTTTGCGTCGAAAAATTCAGTACAAGTTTTTGCGATGATGTCCTCTAGATTTTTTTGTTGTTGGTGTGCTCCATCCCTTTCTTTGATCAGCTGGTCGATCTCCTTCTTCAGTGAAGCTCTTTCCTTCTCCACCTGAATATTTAATAGAGAAGTGCATTTTTCTCGCTCCTTTAGTTCATGATGTTATACCTTCATGGAAATTGTGCAATATTTGACTTGGTAGTGAGGCGATCTTCATATTGACATGGTCCCACCCTTTTTCTTGCTCTCTATCTTTGGAGGATTCAAACTGTAACGATCCAACTGGTATCTGCATACTCCATAGTCCAAATTCTGATTTTATTTGTCACTATGGTTGTAGTAGCTGACCCAACTATTTTGGTTTTCTGGTTGTATGCGCCAGTACCTTTAACTCTATAATTCCTTGTTGAACATATTTCAAGAGCATTTTGTAGTGATCATCGACCTTGTTCCACGTCTTTGTTGTCACTTATTGGATTTTTTCTCCAATTTCGTTGATGTCCCCATCAGTGAGGACAAGTGGTACTACGCCCTTATATTTTTCTACCTTATTTTTTTTCCTTATGCTCGTTATATTCATTATAGGCGTCCTCCTTCTTATGATGAACGATGATTCCTATGTTGGATTTATGTCACTAAGAAGGTCCATGGTACCCTGTTCCTGCTCTGCCTCTATCTTTTTTGCTTCTTTTCCTTTGTCCTTTCCACTTGGACTCGCATGTTGTGAGGTGTCATCCTCTTCTTCACTATATTTTGTGGTTGGAGTAATCCAATCTCCTAACCAATGTTATACTATCCTAAGAAGGTCATCTTTGGTGACCAAATATGGCAGAGGATGCCATGTCTCCATTGGATTCTTCTGAGCCTTCATATGTATCTTGTGAAAGTTTGCCTTAAACTATGCTACATTGCGATATTGGTTGAACAAACTTGCTGACATCCTGGGATCTTGGTTCACCACCATGTGCAAGTCTATTTTCAATAGTACAAAGAAAATCTTGTTCTCTTATGTGCGCAACGACTTCTTGGTATGCTAGAGTGAGGCATACATCTCGGCTTCGCATGAATCTGCTTTGACATGGGAAACTGTGATTCATCTAACTCCTTCCATGATAAAAACATGATGATCAAGATCAACCACACGTAATGAAATTTCTTATCATATTATTGTGCCTTGCGATAGTCCTCCAAAAAATCCATTCATAAATATCTGACCCAGTTGAACTGAACCTTGATGTTGTTTTGTGCAATTAAGGAAACAATGACCATGGGGAATCCATTTTCTCTACACTTTCTCATTATATTTCTAGATAATATGTGTGTGGTGAAGCACACCCCTTGGTTGCTAATGGAATTAATACCATAACCTCTCGACTTCTTGATTATCCTGAAATTTTTCTTCATATTTTTTGCTACTACCTTGTCTTCGTTTTTTTAGATGAACTCTTCGGCAGGGTATTTTCCTTGGTAGGGTGGCCTAGTTATCCTCCTTATCAACATTTCATCAATCAGGATCCTCTTCCCTAGCCATAGGAATTTGTCACCTTCGTCACAGTTCTTTTGTACTTTGACACACTCCTGAATTTCACGTAGTAATATTCCTTTGGAAAAGTTCCCTTCTATAGAGTATTTTGTAGTCCAGTGACCACTTTCAACTATAGGTGGAAATAAGACTTTTCTCCTTTCATCTTTCAGTATGAAGCTCTAGGGACAAATTCATCCCTATATACCTTCAATCTACTACCATTCACTCATATTGGAATAACTTGGCCATTTAACTTCGTGAGTTGAACTACAACCATTACAGATGTGCTTGATAATATACAGTCCTAACCAATATGTTCTAAATTTTCCTAGGAACTTCACAAATTTTCTATTATATAAAGTACAATATCTCCTTCTTGAAATGTCTTTTGCTTGATGTGCCTGTCATGCTAGGATTTCTCCCTTGCTTTTTTCACTTGTTGATGAAAACCTTATATAAACATATCTTTTTCCAGAGCAAGAAATTTTTGCATCCTTTCCTCCATTATATAAGATTCTGCCATATCTGTGAAGGCTTCAATTCTCAAACTTGACACAATTTACTCCATAGGCATGATTTCTTCTTTTCCATATACCAACCTAAAAGGTGTTTGGGTTGTCGGTTTCTTGCATGTTGTGCTATATGCCCACAACACCACTAGAATCCTTAGATCCCAGTCATTTATGTTCACATTGCACACTTTTGTGAGTGCATTATCTAGAATCGTATTGAAGGCTTCGAATATCCCATTCGATTGAGGATATCCAACGAGACTATCCTGATCACATACAATTCGAATTTATATGCAACACATAATCTCTTCCACTCAGATCATCAAACATGCGGAAATAAAATCAAGCGATAACACATCAAATCATCATACACATTAACACGGTATGTATGGGGAAAGATTATAGCTGAAAACCCCGCAGCTATTGTGTATATTATAATGGAGAAATCATGTAACAAACTCAGTACAATACTCCTCACAAGTACTCAGTACTTTCTCATAAAGTTACACACAAACTAGCTTGGTTTTGAACAGGTTATTGGTTCAAAACTCACCACTAATTGCCTTGCCTCTATTGTGTGTTTCAATGCTATGGGATGGCCTCTTTATATAGATAAACCACCAGCCTGAACTGCGCAATCCTCATAGGCTTACTCCACCTATCTGTGTGTTGCAAATAGCAACAGTATAGTCACAACTGATAGCTAACTCCACCCTTTCATCTACCTCTTTCACTGGTCTCCACTGAACTGATCATACATTGTAGTGAACTGATGTGTTCTTGAGTTGAATAATGAGTTACTAATTAATGAATTAAATAATATTTAATTCACTCCACTCATAACTAATTGATTAGCTAGTTAAACTAATCTCAACTAGTTCAACTAAAATAAACAGAACACAACTCCACTAGCTGTCTCATTAACTCCTCCAAACTTCTGCCACTGAAGTCCAACTGAAGTCAACCATGCATGATGCCATCAAACCCTTGGGAACCACGTGATTCCTCTGTCAGATGCATGAGCCACTTCTGTAGCTCGAACTGAAGTGCTCCAAGAGAGTAAACTGTTGTTTATAGTCTAAATATTATTAAGGGTAAATAATATTTGACTTCCCTGTTTTAAGGAGAGACAGTCTAAAAATAGACTTCGACCTCTTTGACCTCAAAAATAGAGTCTCATCTATTTTTACCAACATGACACATACTTCAAGAATCTCAAACTGGAATCCCCGAACCATGCTCCATATGTCTAAAAATAGACATAGTCTAAAAATAGATTTTGCGCTAGAATTTGCCTGCGGGCCCACTTAGTGAAGGCGACTTCTTTTCACTAAAGCTCCATCATCTTCTTGCATTTCCAATAGATATGGGGTACCTTTCTGATGGTATACTTGGAACTCTTTAGTCAACACCTCAATAGTCTTATGCAAGAAATGTGAACCCTGGTCACTCATTAATATCTTTGGACACCCAAATATAGACAAAATGTTTTCAAATATGAACTTCATGATGGTGTCTATTGCAATCCTTCACTAGTTGTGCCTCATTCCACCTCGTAAAATAACTAGTTGCAGTGATTATCTATTTTGTTCCAGTATTCTTCCCTGGTGGGTTAATAGGTCCAAAAAATTCAATATCCCATTTTTCAAATGTTCGCAACATCACCTATCTACTTACTGGAATTTTGTCTCTTTTGGTTGGCTCTCCTATTCTTTGGCATACATCACATGCTCAACATAAATCTTTTGCATCCTTATGTATTGTGGGCCACCATAACCCAGATCTCAATATTTTTTGCATAGTAGCCTTTCCTGCATAATTTCCACCTGCGACTTCTCCATGGGATTCTTCTAGAATAATATGCCTTTCACATTCAGACATGTATCTGTGTAGTATTTCATCTGGTCCCATGTTGTACAAGTGTCCTGCAATAAATGAGAAATCAAATGTGTTGACTACCAAATCCTTCTTTTTCTGCGTAATGTACTCTGCATGTGCCATTCCTGTGGCAAAAAACTGATTAATATTCACGAAGTGATCATCTGGGACTATGATTGCAAATAAATGCATGTCCGGCAGGTTATCCTTGATATTTGTGGGTTCTTCTCCTATCTCCAACCTTGACAGATGATCAGGTCCAACATTCAATCTTCCTGGTTTAACTACAACCTCGAAGTCACACTCCTAGAACAAAAAAAACCATTGACATATTTTTCCTCCTAAAACATGCGTATTCACCAAATATTTCATTGCGGAGTGATCAATGAACCTCTTGAAATGTGCTTCGAATAAGTAGTTCCTGAACTTATGTAATGCATAGACTATAGCTAACCTTTCTCTTTCTCTCATAGTATAGTTGTTTTCTACCTTGGAAATTTTCCTGCTTGCAAAAGCTATGGGTTGATCAATTTCTCCTGCTCATGGTTGTGCCAGTACGATACCCAATGCTATGCAATATGCATCGACATGTACATGAAATTCCTTATTCCAGTTTGGGAAAACCAAATAGGTGCAGTCACCATTTTCTCTTTTAGTATTTTGAATCTCTTCTAGCATTCTTCATCCCATTGAAAAGTGACATCTTTCTTCAATAAATTCTCCATTTCCACAGTTATCTGTGCATACCCCTTTATAAAATTTCTGTAATAGCAAGTGTCTCCAAGTGCTGTGCACAGTTCTCTCACTTTTTTTGGTGCTGGAAAGTTCACAATAACTACTATCTTCACTCGATCCACCATTAATCCTTGCTTACAAACGACATGTCCCAACAGTATGCCAAATGGTACACAAAAGAAACACTTCTTCAAGTTTAATGATATTTGGTATTTCCTACATGTATCTAGCATCAACCTCATGCTCGCAACATGCTTTTTCAACAGCCCAAGTATTGTCCAGTCATCAAAGTAAACTTCCAAAAGTTTGTGTATATATTCTTTGAAAGCTGAAACTACAACTCTAGAAAATATGTCAGGAGCATTCTTCAAGCCAAAACGCATCACCATGTATTGGTAAGATCCCCGCTCTATAGAAAAATTTGTCTTATGTCTATCTTATAAAACAATTCTGATCTGATGGTAACCCAAAAATCCATCTGTGAAAGAATAGACCTCTTATCCTCCTACATTTTCCAATACTTCGTCTATAAATGGTGTGGGGAAGGGGTCATGCAAACATGCATCATTTAGTTTTCTCAAGTCAACACAAATTCAGATCTCTCCTTTTGTCTTCTTTTCCTGAACCATCATGGGACTTACCCATTTAGATTCTTCGAGAAGTTCAATGATCACAACTTTGATAATTTTATATAACTCCTCCTTCACTTTTTCCTTTTATTTCGAATTCAACCTATAGGGTCTTTGCTTTACTGGCTTTGCTTCAAGTTTCATGGGAATCCTCATAACTCCTAGGTCCCCTAATATGCCCTTACATTCAAAAACTTTCATGGGGAAGATCTCTTGATACTCATGCAGTAGCTCTATAATTTTTCTAATTGTACCTTCATCCCAATAATCTCCAATCATTGCGAATTTTGGTTATTCTTCTGATTTGATATTCACCTTGTTCATTTTTACGGCCTTCGCTATATTTAGTATTTCAAGTTCTGGTCCAACAATTTCATAATGTCCTTCTGATTCTACAATATCAATACTACACGGATCCTCATCATCTTCTTCTGTAATCACATTATATAATTCCAATACTTGCTCCAACTACACAGTCCAATTTGGCTTCTTCCATGTTAGCGAAGTTGTGTTCTCAAAAAAAATTTCTCTGACTTTCTGAAGGGCTGAATCTATGCATGGTCAGTCATCTTCAAAAATAAATGTTAGTATGAACCCTTCAAACCAAATCTGTCTAGTTCCTAGTTCCATGTCACAATTCTGTCTCAAAACACCAATTCATAGGAATCGTTTCTAGTGTGTGGATAAACCCATGTACCCACTCTTGTTCTGGAAATTATTTCCAAACTGAAGTGTATCGATGAATATGATCCCGGGCGTCAATTTTAACATCGTACTTTACTTTGAATCATGTATATACTGGCCCAAATATGACCCACATAAGCCTTCGATACTCATCCCAACTTCCTATATTCCTTTTAGGAGTACCCCACCATCTAGTAGGTGTAGAATTTAGGTCTACATCCAAATATTTCAACCTCTCTTCTTCTATTATTTCTCTTTCCTACATCAAGAAAAATAATTACATCTATTATCCCATCATAATAAGGTAGACTAGATACCTCCAAAGTTATGCAACAAAATGATTTTGTGATTCTGGCACATCGTCTTGTAGATACTTCATGTAACATGTTCTACCAATTTTCCAGTTCTTCTTGGGAATATAAAGTATAGGAACTATTCTATTCCTAGATTATTTTACCTTCCACAACACGATTAATAGAATATTCCTCGTTAGCTATTATCTGATAAATTTTGTTGGCATTTGCGTCACAATACTCATCCCGGACACGCTCTGTAGTGCACTCCTTATGATGGATCTAAAGGAACAATGATCCTCATATTGTATTTTTCAAACACCATTTGTCTCTTCTTTAAATTGATTATGCCAAATTATTGAAATGCCAATCCAATCCAAGAAGCATCGGATTGGGGTTGCTATCATCTACAATTTCAATCACCTCGAAGTCTACAACAATGCGCACTCCTTCAATATCTACTACAATTCCAGGTAACCTTCCCATAAGGAGGATCTTTTGTTGGTTGGCCATCCTCAACTAAATGAGTGACCACTGCAACTTTGGTCTTTCCATTAACCCCCAAGTTTTCTTAGGAAACACGTAGGCACCAGATCATAAGTCTAGGATTACCTGATCCATATCATATTCATCGATCTGTGCAGTTAGTCTTATTTCCTTCCCTATTCTCTTCTTATATCGATGTAAATTTTTTACTACACATAGATCGCTTCGTGGCACTTATTTATCAGCACAGGAGTCTATAAGAACTCCTATATTCCTTCGAAAACCTTATGATTCCTCAGAAAATTTATGGGAGTCTATAAGAACGACCTTAAAAATACTCAGATTAAATTTTTACGTTGGAGTAGATACTTTATCGCAGTCCTTCTTTGGCATTAACTTCGGTTGCACACTATATGTGGAAGCTCTAGCATCCATGAAGCTTCACTTCGCCTCCATGAATGTTTCTTTTTCCTTTTGAATACTGAACCCAGGGGCTTTTTCTATGGTCTTTCTTACCCATTTATCTTCTGTTTTATTCTTACCTTCTACTTTATCATCTCCCACCGCAACTCAGGATCCTTGTTATGATGTCTATGCGTGGTTCATCCTCCCTCAGATCAGCGGTCATCGTTTGCATATTTTGTGCGAGCTACTGGTTCCTTTTCTCCTGCATCTTCTTCATAAGGACAGGACATTCTTCTATCACATGATCAAAATATTTGTAGTACTTATAGGTTTTAGTATGGTTCTGACAATCTCTTGCGAAGTGTCATGTTTGTGTGTAGTTGTAACAGATAATATGTACATGTGCTTGACCAGATCCTCGTCCTCATCCTTGGAAACCTCCTTGACCAACATGTTGTCCTTGATCCTCTTGTGCATATCCTTCAACTTGCATTCTATAAGCATCAACATTGCATTCCATCATCAAGTAATAAATTCAACATTTTTTCTCATCATGTCCTACTGATTTACAAAAAATTCAAAATAGTTTCATTGGGGTCTGCATGTATTTTTGTAATAAAAAACAATCTTCAAAGTGATATTTTCCTCTAGTTCTACATATCTCACACAAAAGGCTTGATCCTGGGTTTAATGGATTAGGTGCTCCACTAGCCAAGTAATCTCTGAACACAGGACCTTGTTCCTTAGAATGGCCTTCTGCTTTGCACTTTATACATCACACTTCCTATCTAACTTATTTTCCTTTCTTGAGATCTAGAAATTCCAAGGTCAAATTTTCTAGTTGACTCTAAATCTGTTGCACTCCTGCATGATTATATCTTATTGGTGAAGCTTCCAACTTCATTGTAATTTCTAGAGCTTCATATTGAGTTTCCCATTTTCTAGTGTGTCAAGGGTAACCTGATATGTGGCAGTAGTACAGTTGTAAACCATTATTTATAGTGATTTAGGGGTATGTTAAAGCTTACTTGTCCCATTAACACCTTTAATCTTTGATCCAACTCCCAAATAGATTCATTAGTCATCTATTTGATTTCCTTCAGTTAAGTAATGCACAATGATTCATACATTGGCTTCTTGAATTCTGATACCAGTTCTTTCTTAATATCATCTAATGAAGCAACCTGATTAGTCGACGAATAATTCATGTACCATGTTAGTGCTCTTTCTCGCAGTTTTTTGATGAGTTGGGCCTTATTTACGTATACATCAGTAATCTGTCTTGCTTTCCATACTTCATTAGCTACAAACCAAAATTTCTTAGGATCCTCTAATTCGATTCCTCTAAAAATAGGTAGCTTAATGTCACCGACCATGTTTCTTCTTAGGGGGTTAGGGGGAGGGGGACGGGGTTGTAGGGTAATTAGGGGCTAAGGGTTGGGGGCTAAGGGGAGTAGAGGGATGGGGAAACCCAAATATGCCCTCACTATTATCAACTTATAAGTTTGACTCACCTTCAGGTTGGGGGGGGGATATCTTGGGGTTGCGGGGTTACTTCCTTCTTCTTCACTCTCAGATTCTCCTAACAACGGACTATAATCAGTCTCAATAACTTTATTCGGTTCGCGATCTATTTTGTATTGATTTCCACTTCACGTAGACCTAGTTCCTGGTTCATATTATTCCCTCTTCATCCAAACATTAATATGATTGTGTTCGTAGCATGCCCTTTTCACACAAAATAATTTTAATCCATAGCTTCAAATAATTTATATACTTACCTCGCGATCCCTTGAATAATATTCACTTAGCTTCGTTGTAAGATACAGTTGTAGGCTCGTCATTTTTAAAACAATTTTTTTCTCGATCAACCTTGATATCCATTCATATAGTTCATTAGCAAACAACGTGAAGAAAATCTCGTGTTGTTATGTGAAAAGATACCTTTGCAACCAGGATTCAGTTGTCAACTGTGGATTAATTTTTTCCTGAGTTGTGAATTATTGTTCTTTCTTATTTATACAATCTTATATTTATTCCTTTGATGGATGCCACATCCACACGTACTTCAAACAGATCCCAGTCCAAAAAACATAAACATTTGTTAGTTCTTTTGGCTTGACCCAGGTTCATCTTTTAATTTGCACCAACAAAACACTCAGACATTGGATGGCCTGTAAGCATATCGCAGTCTTACCCGATGTGGCTATGGGCGGTTGTAGAACTAGTATTTTGCAGCCTTGAGGTACGCGACGTGGATTTTACTTCACTTTTTTGTGTTTTACTTAGCCTTTTGGCATACATATCACTTGTTAGGGTCTTATAATAATAGGGTTCATAAAATTTTGAATTGACTTTGATAAGTCTTGTAAATATGTACATACCTTGCATTATGTAAGTTGTTTTCCCATATTTTGAAAAATTGAAAAATAATAAAAAATCAAAAAGAGGGTAAAATTCCTAAAAGAAATATCAAAGGACATAGAAAAATATATACCCCAAAAGAAAAAAAGAAATTAGACCTGAAAGTGAGCAAGTTCAAATGCCACTAATTTTACTTTTACTACAAAAATAATGATTATGTGCAGAGTGTCAATAAATGCCATAATCCATGACCAGTTTAATAGTTTAATCTTAACTGTTCGTGTTTTAGATAGTGAATAAATATTTGTCAAACAATTTAAACTTGACAAATCAGTAGATAGGTAGAGAATAATGAGGAGCTCAACAGTCTAATTTGAGCCCTCAGATGAAATAAGGTAGATTTAGATAGTTTTATGCTTTGAAAGAATTTTTTTTTTTGTTACAAGCCTAAATGCACCTGCAAAATGAAGAAAAAATGTTAGAAATACAAGTTTGGGTAGGTAGAAAGTAGTGGAGAAACAATGTAAATAATACATCATCGGGCAAAATCACTAATTTCCCCTCCCCCATGAGTATTCAGTATTCTAAGCTATCAGTCAAACAGGCTCAGAGCATTTCTATGACTTTTGTTGGGACTGGACCCAAGGCTCTATGACTGGTTAGTTGAAAATATTGAGTTCTTATGTTAAATCCTCATTTATCATCATTTACCCTTCATTCATACATTAAAACCCCTTTTTTCTAAGTAAAAACACATTCTTACTTAGCATAATTGTAACATAGAATAATTAACTTCATCCCTTCATAAGAATTCATAAAAACCCACAAAGTTACATTTATCCTAAGTATTTGTGAAGGAAATATAAAGATGAGAAATGCTTGATTTTGTACTATACTTAGAGATAATGTGTATTTTGTTTTACATTTCACTCCCCTCTCATATTAAATTTTAACATATTTTATTAAATCCCTAAGAAATACCCTTTCCTAATTATTAATTTCATTATATCTAAATATCCCAAAAAACCCACTATTATAAACTTTTGACCAAAGTATATTATCCCATGTGCTTAAATAAAAATCCCAAATTAAAATCCCTTTGGTCTAAAAGATTATCGTTATTTAAATATCCCGCCCTATAGTTTTTAAACTATCGAAAATGGTTAAAAAACTTTATAATATAACTAACGTGCCCTCATATTTTAAACATTTTGCAAATGTTTTAAAATAAAACATTTATGACCCACCATATATTATACCAAGTCTAAATCCCACACCTTGTATATTGATTAAAACATTATCATATGTTTTAAAACCATTTATCCCGCCGTTGTATATAAATAAACCATTGCATACATTTTTTAAAACCTTTACCCCTCAACCATATTATAAAGGTTTGAACCTATTCCAACCCTTCTGCTTATGAAATTAAATCCCGATCCCACCATTACTTTTCAAGAAATTGAGAGAATCAAGT